>CAKXYN010000437.1:0-141835 GCA_935064755.1 Tragelaphus eurycerus | reverse complement strand
CCTCGATGGATGTGAGTCTGAGTGACCTCCCGGAGTTGGTGATGGACAGGGAGGCATGGCGTGCTGCATTTCATGGGGTTGCAAAAGGAAGTCGGACACGACTGAGAGACTGATCTGATCTGACCTGAATGGTCACAAAGAGCAGCAGAACAAAACCTTGAGTTATCAGGAATGGAATAATATTATACTCTTCAAATAAGTTGGACAAGAAAACGACCTTTTTAAACAAAATATTAACCAGAAAGTGTGAGTTTGGCAGATTGGGAAAATGGCAGGATGAGGGTGTTAATCAAAAGGTAGTCTAAATTTTCAACAAGAAAGAGAATGCAGGAAAACAGGAATGAGACGAAGAAGCAAAGTTACAAAATTGAACAACTAATCAATTTCAGGGAGGCTAAAATCCTTCTTTGTTGTCTGATTTATACTGAACATTTCCAGATGAATTCTTCTCTTTAAGAAAGTAAAAACAGATTTAGTACACATTAATAAATTTTATGCAGTTATTATACCATCAGTATGTTAACATGATGTCTAATTCTTTCACATTATAAGATTTAATTGTAATTTCGACTTTGTAAGAGTTATCTATACATCTATCTATCTATCTTCTGTTTATCACATACCTATATTTTAGGAAACACTGACTACGAACCAGGCTAAGTAATGGAGAAATAGTCGCTTTCAAACATTACATGTGGCCTTAAGGCACTTACTTAAAAAAATGGTTTCTAGGTGGCTCAGACTGTAAGGAGCTCAGACTGCAAAGCAGGAGACCTGGATTTGATCCCTGGATTGGGAAGATCCCTTGGGGAACGAAATGGCAACCCAGTCTGAGATCTTGCCTGGAAAATCCCATGGGCAGAGCCTGTGAGGCTACAGTCCATGGGGTCTCAGAGTCAGACACAACTGAGGGACTTCACTTTTCACTTTTTTCTTTTTAAAGAGTTTATAGTGTCACAGCAAACATAGGTTTTATTTAAATAACCAAAATTATAAAGGTATTATATGTAGAGAGTAATAAATGTAATAATGGAAAAATAAATAAAGTTATGAGGAGTCTCAAACAAGAGAGCAATTTTCTATTTAATAATAAAAAATGAGTTAACTTTACTGAGTGAGTGAAAATTTTGTAACAAACACTGTTCTAAATATTTTAGTTATTAATCCATTTCCTCTACACAGCTTCTCCATGAGAAAGCTGCTGCTGCGGCTGCTGCTAAGTCACTCCAGTCGTGTCCGACTCTGCGTGACCCCATAGACGGCAGCCCACCAGGCTCCCCATCCCTGGGATTCTCCAGGCAAGAACACTGGAGTGGGTTGCCATTTCCTTCTCCAATGCATGAAAGTGAAAAGTGAAAGTGAAGTCACTCAGTCGTGTCCAACTCTTAGCGACCCCATGGACTGGAGCCTACCAGGCTCCTCCCGTCCATGGGATTTTCCAGGCAAGAGTACTGGGGTGGGGTGCCATTGCTTTCCCCCTATGAGAAAGCACTGTATATTAATCTCACAGACGAGAAAACTGGGACATTAAGAGTTTGAGTTACCAGCTCAGTGAATCTGATTCCAGAATTCATGCCCTTAACCCTGAATTTAGTTGACAAATAATGGAGTCAGGATCTGATTATAAATCTTACTTTATCAAACATGTTGAGTTTGTTAAAGATAATAAAATAGAATGTCTTCTCATAGTAGATTATATGATTCAGTGTCCAGCAACTGTTAAATACCTGATCAATAGCATTATTGGAAGACTGAAAATGATAGCTTTATTCATTGTGTGGTTTTTGTCTTCAACAAACTATAATGAGAAAGGAATGGATTTGTAGATTAAACAAAACAAAACAATAAACTTGGAAGGCAAACATATTTGAAATAGCCTTCTAAGTTATGTGAATTTTTTGGTAGTTTATTATTATTTTTTTAATTTTTAAATTTACAATATTGTATTTGTTTGGCCATATATCAAAATGAATCCACCACAGGTATACATGTGTTCCCCATCCTGAACCCTCTTCCCTCCTCCCTCCCTATACCACCCCTCTGGGTCGTTGACAGCAAAAGAGACACTGATGTATAGAACAGTCTTTTGGACTCTGTGGGAAAGGGAGAGGGGTGAGACGATTTGGGAGAATGGCATTGATACATGTGTAATATCATATAGGAAACGAGTTGCCAGTTTAAGTTACGTGATTTTATGTGAGTAATCTGTGTTCTCTATATGCTCATTTCTGAAATCAGATCAGATCAGATCAGTCACTCAGTCATGTCCGACTCTTTGTGACCCCATGAACTGCAGCACGCCATGCCTCCCTGTCCATCACCAACCCCGGGAGGTCACTCAGACTCACATCCATCGAGTCAGTGATGCCATCCAGCAATCTCATCCTCTGTCATCTCCTTCTCCTCCTGCCCCCAATCCCTCCCAGCATCAGAGTCTTCTTCAATGAGTCAACTCTTCGCATGAGGTGGCCAAAATACTGGAGTTTCAGCTTTAGCATCATTCCTTCCAAAGTAATCCCAGGACTGATGTCCTTCAGAATTGACTGGTTGGATCTCCTTGCAGTCCAAGCAACTCTCAAGAGTCTTCTCCAACACCACAGTTCAAAAGCATCAATTCTTCGGCGCTCAGCCTTCTTCACAGTCCAGCTCTCACATCCATACATGACCACAGGAAAGACCATAGCCTTGACTAGGCAAACCTTTGTTGGCAAAGTAATGTCTCTGCTTTTGAATATGCTATCTAGATTGGTCATAACTTTCCTTTCAAGGAGTAAGTGTCTTTTAATTTCATGGCTGCAGTCACCATCTGCAGTGATTTTGGAGCCCAGAAAAATAAAGTCTGACACTGTTTCCACTGTTCCCCATGGAGCTATAATACTGAAATAATAGTATTAGTGAAGACCTTAAGTGAAACAACAGATATTAAGTTGGCCAGAAAAATTCATTCAGGTTTTCTGCAACATATGATGGAAGAACTCAAATGAACATTTTGGCCAAGCCAGTATTAAAACAGTGTCTGATCTTTGAATTGTATTATTATTTCTTTCTCTCTTCTCCATGTGTACATGTGTGAGTGTAAAAGTCTAAATATTCTTCAAATATCCACTGCTGCTGCTCCTGCTGCTAAGTCACTTCAGTTGTGTCCAATTCTGTGCGACCCCATAGACAGCAGCCCACCAGGCTCCCCCATCCCAGGGATTCTCCAGGCCAGAACACTGAAGTGGATTGCCATTTACTTCTTCAATGCATGAAAGTGAAAAGTGAAAGGGAATTCGCTCAGTCGTGTCTGACCATCATCAACCCCATGGACTGCAGCCTTCCAGGCTCCTCCATCCATGGGATTTTCCAGTCAAGAATACTGGAGTGGGATGCCATTGCCTTCTCTGTCAAATATCCACTACTTCAAAGAAAATATGTATGAATAAAAATATTAGACTTATAGCATTACTCTTCCCTGGAATATGCAACTATTTGTTTAAATACACCAGGACTGGTCTTCATTAAAGAAAACTATTAGTTAGGGCCAATGATCCTTCTGATAGGTGGGAAGGCAAATGTAGCTATGTTACCATAGTTATTGATTCTTCTGAAGTGCATCAGTTATGGAGATAATACCAGAAAAGTCAGAAAGTACAGAGAAACTAAAGAATCTCTTGATGAGGGTGAAAGAGAAAAGTGAAAAAGCTGGCTTGATTTGAGAAAATAGCATTGAAACATATATATTATTATGTATGAAATTGAGCACCAGTCCAGGTTAGATGCATGAGGCAGGGTACTCAAGGCTGATGTATTGGGATGACCCTGAGTGATGGGATGGGGAGGGAGGTGGGAGTGGGTCTCAGGACGGGGAACAAATGTACACCCATGGCAGATTCATGTCAATGCATGGCAAGAACCACCACAATATTGTAAAGTAATTAGCCTCCAATTAAAAAAAAAAAACTGGCTTGAAATTCAACATTCAAAGAATTAAGATCATGACATACAGTACCATCATTTTACAGCAAATAGAATTTGAAAATAAGTGACAGAGTTTATATTTTGGGGTCTCCAAATCACTGTGGATGGTGACTGCTGCTGCTGCTAAGTCACTTCAGTCATGTCCGACTCTGTGTGACCCCGTAGACTGCAGCCCACCAGGCTTCTCCGTCCCTGGGATTCTCCAGGCAAGAACACTGGAGTGAGTTGCCATTTCCTTCTCCAATGCATGAAAGTGAAAAGTGAAAGTGAAGTTGCTCAGTCGTATCCGACTCTTAGCGGCCCCATGGACTGCAGCCTACCAGGCTCCTCTGTTTATGGGATTTTCCAGGCAAGAGTACTGGATTGGGGTGTCATTGCCTTCTCCATGGTGACTGAAAAAAAAAAATACTCTTAAGGAAAGCTATGGCCAATCTAGACAGCATATTAAAAAGTAAAGCCATCACTTTGCTGATGGACGTCCGTAGAGTCAAAGCTATGGCTTTTCCAATAGTCATGTATGGATGTGAGAGTTGGATCATAGAGAAGGCTGCATGTCGAATAAGTGATAATTTTGAATTGTGGTACTCGAGGAGATTCTTGAGAGTTCCTTGGACATCAAGGAGATCAAACCAGTGCATCCTAAAGGAAATCAGTCCTGAATATTCATTGGAAGGACTGATGCTAAAGCTAAAGCTCCAAAAATTTGTCCACTTGATGCAAAGAGCAGAGTCTTTGGAAAAGACCCTGATCCTGGGAATGACTGAAGGCAGCAGAAGGGGCTGACACAGGATGAGATAGCTGGATGGCATGAGTTTGAGTAAGCTCTGGGAGATGGTAAAGGACAGGGAAGCCTGGTGTGCTGCAGCCCATGGGGTAGCAGTAGAAGAAGAGGTGGCAGAGGATGAGATAATTAGATAGCGTAACAACAATTCATGAAAGTAGTGGGTGAAATCTTCTTATGACTCTAACTTGTGTGCATGAGTACATAACTATGAGCACCATATTGCTAGTGTCAATTATAAATATCAGTGACAACGTGGGTCACCTGAACTTCTGAACATACTGTTGGCTTAAAAATAATCTTCTTCAGAGTCACTTGGTCCTTTCAAAAACTTTCTTATATATGTAAAAATGGAGAAACTTTCTTCACTTTCAAAATGGGCATTTTTTTAATGCTACAATCATTACTGAATCTTTATTTAGTGTCAAAACTGGCTAGATTGTAAAGATAGAGACATAGACCCTTCAATCACATTTGAAATAATATAAGTCCTAGTTTTACACCACTGAATATATTTGTATGCTTAAAAACAATAGATCTCTAGATATTTAAGTAGAATTCAACAAGCAACAAACTAATGTTTAAAGTTAAAAGAATAGTTATTTATTTGTATGTATGTTTTAACATAATTTATAGGAAATCTAACTTTCAAATTAAAGTTATCTCAATAACAATATATGGTAATGAAAAGATTGAAATAATTGTATGGAATAGCATAGCAGTTAATAACTATAAAATCATTACTCTGGAAGAAATATTGAGCAAAAATAGGTGTAAGGTGAAAAGGATGCTTTGAAATACAAAGGAGAATAAAAGGTGTCAGTTGAGGGTAATAATATTCATGTCAACCTTTTCCTTTGAAAGTGGCATCCAACAGTGATTTTGTTCACGCCCTACCTTGTCTGACATAATATTGAACTGGGACTTATAGGTATATTTTGACAAGTGCACATAAAGTGAACAAGTTCCTGTTTTATGCAATTAAAAGACTCACTTCAATTTACTCAGAATAAATGTATTATTTCCTCTATAACATCAGCCCTTTCATTTTCTTTATTATAGCACCTAACAAAAAAATGTTTGACTTGTATCTTTACAGTTTCATAAAACTGTGCAACACTAGTGTTCCTTGCAATTTCACTGGATTGTGAAGCAGTTCATGGCTCATTGTACATACCCACTAACCATTCATCAGCTTTGCCTGGACTATGGAACTTCAAGTAAGCTAGTATTAATATATGCATCTTTAATATTAAAATACTTACAGGTTCAGTTCAGTCACTCAGTCGTGTCCAACTCTTTGAGACTCCATGAATCGCAGCACGGCAGGCCTCCCTGTCCATCATCAACTCCCAGAGGTCACTCAGACTCACGTCCATCAAGTCAGTGATGCCATCCAGCCATCTCATTGTCTGTTGTTCCCTTCTCCTCCTGACCCCAATCCCTCTCAGCATCAGAGTCTTTTCCAATGAGTCAACTCTTTGCATGAAGTGGCCAAAGTACTGGAGTTTCAGCTTTAGCATCTTTCTTTCCAAAGAAGTCCCAGGGCTGATCTCCTTTAGAAGGGAGTGGTTGGATCTCCTTGCAGTCCAAGGGACTCTCAAGAGTCTTCTCCAACACCACAGTTCAAAAGCATGAATTCTTCGGTGCTAAGCCTTCTTCACAGTCCAAATCTCATAGCCATACATGACCACAGGAAAAACCGTGACAAGACGAACCTTTGTTGGGAAAGTAATGTGTCTGCTTTTGAATATGCAATCTAGATTGGTCATAACTTTCCTTCCAAGGAGTAAGCGTCTTTTAATTTCATGGCTGCAATTACCATCTGTAGTGATTTTGGAGCCCCAGAAATAAAGTCTGACGTTGTTTCCACTGTTTCTCCACCTATTTCCCATGAAGTGATGGGACTGGATGCCATGATCTTCATTTTCTGAATGTTGAGCTTTAAGCCAACTTTTTCCTCTCCACTTTCATTTACATCAAGAGGCTTTTTAGGTCCTCTTCATCCTCTGCCATAAGGGAGGCCTCATCTGCATATCTGAGATTACTGATATTTCTCCCAGCATCTTTAATATTAAAATACTTACAGATAAGTCACCATAATTAATTATCAAATTGGATATATAAGAATTAATTGTGACAAAGGACAATTGTGGGTAAAATTTGGACTATGGTATTGACGGAAAATATCTGCCACATCCTGAAAAAATATATTACTAGAGAGGAGAGAAAATGTGAAAAGCCTAGGTGGCTGAAATGATGTTGATAAACTGTAGAGATGGTACAATTCCTCCAGTGGAAAACCCTAAATCTTTGTATGAACCATTCTTTGCTTCATTAATTAATATATAAAAATAAATTGTCTGAAAGTTTTTACTTCCCATTATGGCCTAAAGAGGAAAATGTCTTTTTGAAAATGATTGCCACAAGTGGTGAAAAAAAAATGGATGTCAGTCATGGACATGAGGGTGTCATCATACATTGCCTCCTTGAGTTAACCGCAAGTCTTATCAGGAGTTGTGATCACATTCTTCTAAGCAATGTGTTCAAAGCACTTGAATGTAAGTACAGCAAAATTATAAACTAGTAAAACTTAGCTCACCATAGTCAACATGTGTTATTAACAGTTTTGTAAATGACAATGACGTACGCTGATTTGTGGATATAGACAAATATTCTGGAAATATAAAGAATTGTTAATAATGATAAATTTGAGAATTGAGAATGGAAGATCAGAGTGAGACAAAGAGAAGGAAATCTTTTAATTTATATTCTTTGAGATATTAAACGTTTTACTGAGAATGTGTAACTTTTTAATATAAAATTAATGTATATATACAGATAAAAATGTAAAAGTGAAATGTCTACAAATATAATTCACAACCTTTGACATGATTCTCTGATGGCTCAGACTGTAAAGGGTCGGCCTGCAATGTGGAAGACCCAGTTTCAATCCGGGAGTCAGGAAGATCCCCTGGAGAAGGAAATGCAAACCCACTCCAGTATTCTTGCCTAAAAAATCCCATGGATGGAGGAACCTGGTGGGCTAGAGTCCATAGGGTCAAAAACAGTCATACATGAATGAGCAACTTACTTTACACAAGAGGCACTCATGTGTCACATGTGAAATTATAAACTGAATCTTTAACTATTCTGTCATAGCTTATAGTTCTTAATCATGGATTTTTCAGGAATACACTTAAACTTGGATCCAATTCCCATAAATACAACTTTTATTTAATATATAAAGAAAAAGACACTGCAATTTGAATTCAAAAGAACATTTTTCCTGATCAATTCTGAAAAGCTTGTTTCACATCTTTGTTCCTCAAACTATAAATGATGGGGTTCAACATAGGGCTTACAAAAGTGTGGAAAACAGCAATGATGTTTTTACTGCTCCACTGACCGGTCTTTGGGAGGACTAACACACTGGAGTAACAGGCAAATTTGGCCTCATAATACGGAATGAAGCAGGGCAAAGACTAACAGAGTTTTGCCAAGAAAATGCACGGGTCAAAGCAAATACCCTCTTCCAACAACACAAGAGAAGAGTCTATACATGGACATCACCAGATGGTCAACACCGAAATCAGATCGATTATATTCTTTGCAGCCAAAGAAGGAGAAGCTCTATACAGTCAACAAAAACAATACCAGGAGCTGACTGTGGCTCAGACAATGAACTCCTTATTGCCAAATTCAGACTGAAATTGAAGAAAGTAGGGAAAACCACTAGACCATTCAGGGATGACCTAAATCAAATCCCTTATGATTATACAGTGGAAGTGAGAAATAGATTTAAGGGCCTAGATCTGATAGATAGAGTGCCTGATGAACTATGGAATGAGGTTCGTGACATTGTACAGGAGACAGGGATCAAGACTATCCCAATGGAAAAGAAATGCAAAAAAGCAAAATGGCTGTCTGGGGAGGCCTTACAAATAGCTGTGAAAAGAAGAGAAGTGAAAAGCAAAGGAGAAAAGGAAAGACATAAACATCTGAATGCAGAGTTTCAAGGAATAGCAAGAAGACGTAAGAAAGACTTCTTCAGCAATCAATGCAAAGAAATAGAGGAACACAACAGAAAGGGAAAGACTAGGGATCTCTTCAAGAAAATCAGAGATACCAAAGGAACATTTCATTCAAAGATGGGCTCGATAAAGGACAGAAATGGTAAGGACCTAACAGATCAGATCAGATCAGTTGCTCAGTCATGTCCGACTCTTTGCGACCCCATGAACCACAGCACGCCAGGCCTCCCTGTCCATCACCAGCTCCCAGAGGTCACTCAGACTCACACCCATCAAGTCAGTGATGCCATCCAGCCATGTCACCCTCTGTCGTCCCCTTCTCCTCCTGCCCTCAATCCCTCCCAGCATCAGAGTCTTCTCCAATGAGTCAACACTTCGCATGACGTGGCCAAAATACTGGAGTTTCAGCTTTAGCATCATTCCTTCCCAAGAAATTCCAGGATTGATCTCCTTCAGAATGGACTGGTTGGATCTTCTTGCAGTCCAAGGGACTCTCAAGAGTCTTCTCCAACACCACAGTTCAAAAGCATCAATTCTTCGGCGCTCAGCCTTCTTCACAGTCCAGCTCTCACATCCATACATGACCACAGGAAAGACCATAGCCTTGACTAGGCGAACCTTTGTTGGTAAAGCAATGTCTCTGCTTCTGAATATGCTATCTAGGTTGGTCATAACTTTCCTTTCAAGGAGTAAGCGTCTTCTAATTTCATGGCTTCAGTCACCATCCGCAGTGATTTTGAGGCCCAGAAAAATAAATTCTGACACTGTTTCCACTGTTTATCCATCTATTTCCCATGTAGTGATGGGACCAGATACCATGATCTTCGTTTTCTGAATGTTGAGTTTTAAGCCAAACTTTTGACTCTCTACTTTCACTTTCATCAAGAGGCTTTTTAGCCCCTCTTCACTTTCTGCCATAAGAGTGGTGTCATCCGCATAACGGAGGTGATTGATATTTCTCCCAGCAGTCTTGACTCCAACTTGTGTTTCTTCCAGTCCAGCATTTGTCATGATGTACTCTGCATATAAGTTAAATAAACATGGTGACAATATGCAGCCTTGACGTACTCCTTTTCCTATTTGGAACCAGTCTGTTGTTCCATGACCAGTTCTAACTGTTGCTTCCTGACCTGCATACAGATTTCTTAAGAGGCGGATCAGGTGTTCTGGTATTCCCATCTCTTTCAGGACTAACAGAAGCAGAAGATATTAAGAAGAGGTGGCAAGAATACGCAGAAGAACTGTAAGAAAAAGAGCTTCACGACCCAGATAATCATGATGGCGTGATCACTGACCTAGAGCCAGACATCCTGGAATGTGAAGTCAAGTGGGCCTTAGAAAGCATCACTACGAACAAAGCTAGTGGAGGTGATGGAATTCCAGTTGAGCTATTCCAAATTCTGAAAGATGATGCTGTGAAAGTGCTTCACTCAATATGCCAGCAAACTTGGAAAACTCAGCAGTGGCCACAAGATTGGATAAGGTCAGTTTTCATCCCAATCCCAAAGAAAGGCAATGCCAAAGAATGCTCAAACTCCCACACAATTGCACTCATCTCACACGCTAGGAAAGTAATGCACAAAATTCTCCAAGCCAGGCTTTAGCAATATGTGAACCGTGAAATTCCTGATGTTCAAGCTGATTTTAGAAAAGGCAGAGGAACCAGAGATCAAATTGCCAACATCTGCTGGATGATGGAAAAAGCAAGAGAGTTCCAGAAAAACATCTATTTCTGCTTTATTGACTATGCTAAAGCTTTTGACTGTGTAGATCACAATAAACTGGAAAATTCTGAAAGAGTTGGGAATACAAGAACACCTGATCTGCCTCTTGAGAAATCTGTATGCAGGTCAGGCAGCAACAGTTAGAACTGGTCATGGAACAACAGACTGGTTCCAAATAGGAAAAGGAGTTCGTCAAGGCTGTATATTGTCACCATGTTTATTTAACTTATATGCAGAGTACATCATGAGAAATGCTGGACTGGAAGAAACACAAGTTGGAATCAAGATTGCTGGGAGAAATATCAATCACCTCCGTTATGCGGATGACACCACTCTTATGGCAGAAAGTGAAGAGGAACTAAAAAGCCTCTTGATGACAGTAAAAGTGGAGAGTTAAAAGGTTGGCTTAAAGCTAGGCATTCAGAAAACGAAGATTATGGCATCTGGTCCCATCTCTACATGCAAAATATATGCAGAAACAGTGGGAAAAGTGTCAGACTTTTTCTGGGCTCCAAAATCACTGCAGATGGTGACTGCAGCCATGAAATTAAAAGACGCTTACTCCTTGGAAGGAAAGTTATGACCAATCTAGATAGCATATTCAAAAGTAGAGACATTGCTTTGCCAACAAAGGTTCGCCTAGTCAAGGCTATGGTCTTTCCTGTGATCATGTATGGATGTGAGAGCTGGACTGTGAAGAAGGCTGAGCGCCGAAGAATTGATGCTTTTGAACTGCGGTGTTGGAGAAAACTCTTGAGAGTCCCTTGGACTGCAAGTAGATCCAACCAGTCCCTTCTGAAGATCAGCCCTGGGATTTCTTGGAAGGAATGATGCTAAAGCTGAAACTCCAGTATTTTGGCCCCCTCGTAGGAAGAGTTGACTCATTGGAGAAGACTCTGATGCTGGGAGGGATTGAGGGCAGGAGGGGAAGGGGACGACAGAGGATGAGATGGCGGGATGGCATCACTGACTCCATGGATGTTAGTCTGAGTGACCTCTGGGAATTGGTGATGGACAGGGAGCCCTGGCGTGCTGCAGTTCATGGGGTCACAAAGAGTTGGACATGACTGAGCTACTGATCTGATTTGAACACACTTACAGAACAGAGTCCCATAAAACACAGTCACAAGTGGAAAATATTTTGCATCTGCCTTCAGCAGAGTACATCCTCAGGAAGGCAGTGAGAATGAAGATGTTGGAGATGAGGATTATGAGAAGAAAGTTGGAGAAGTTAAATCCTGCCACCACAACCAAAGATGTCTCCTTAATGTAAGTGTCAGATCAGGAGAGTTGAATAAATGGTGTGTCAGCTCAATAGAAGTGATAAATGACACTGGAGCCACAGAAGATCAAGCAGTACGTCCATGTGGTTTCCATTAGGCCACAAGGAACCTGTAGATATATGAACCAGCAATCAGGTGAATGCAGACCCCTTTGGGCATCTTGCTGCTATAAATCAAAGAATTAAAGATGGCCATGTACCTGTCATAAGCCGTCACAGCTAGCATGTAATATTCAGTAATCACCATGGCAATGAAAAAATAGCACTGAATTAAGCAAACAGTATAGGAAATTCTCTCTCTCTCTCTCTCTCTCTCTCTCTCTCTCTGATAATTTCACCAACATCTTGGGAGTCACCTTAGTGGAATATCACAAATCCAAGCAGGACAAATGGCAAAAAAGAAGTACATAGGGGTGTGGAGTTGCAAATCTATCCTGATCAATAGCAACATCCCAAGGTTACGTCGCACACTGATCAGATAGATCCATAGAAACAGGACAAAGAGGATGGACTGAAGATCTACACGATCTGTTAATCCCAAGAGAACAAATTCAGTCACCAAGGTGGAATTTCCTCTGCCCATTTTCTTAGGTGCCAGCATTGTTCACTTAGATAAATTAAAATAAAATGTGAATGAGAAGTCCATCATACATTTATTTTCTCTTTCTTGTATTCCTTTTCTCTCTTTTTCTTCTACCCTCAGTTTCCTTCACACATTGCTATTATCAGGCATAGTCTAAGACCGTAGGAGGTAAGACTTTTAATAAGGTCATAACCCCTAGTAGCTGGGTACACAGATGACTCTCAAACAGAATGGCTCCTGTGTTTCCATTTTATTTTGGAATGAGGGAATTATGACCCAAAGTTTATCTTAAACTGGCTTCAACCACCAACTGTTACTTACAGATTGCTTTAAATTTGTGGATTCATCATTGCTCCCAGGGATGGTTCGGGACAAAATGGTGAACATGTTTGGAAAGACTTTTGCAGTCTTTAAAAGTATGTGCATATTTATTTGTTTATTAGTCATGCCACATGCAGGATCTTAGTTACCTGGCCAGGGATCAGGAATCTGACCTGTGCCCCCTGCAGTGGAAGCACAGAGTCTTAACTACTGGACCACGTTGAAATCTTCCCTGTATGTGCATATTTAACAATTCAAACTTTGAGAATTGTATTTCCTACTTACTGTATCCTTGTTGTTGTTTAGTTGCTAAGTCATGATCAACACTTTTGTTACCCCATAAGCTATAGCCTGCCAGGCTTCTCTGTCCATAGGATTTCACAGGCAAGAATACTGGAGTGGGTTGCATTACCAACTTAAGGGGATTTTTCTGTCCCAGGAATTGAAACTGCAACTCCTGCATTGGCAAGTGGATTCTTTACCACTGAGTATTAGAGAGTCCCATATTATAGGAATTTGAAGGAAAATTACTGAGGCCTATTTTACTGATTGCTCATTTCTAACTCTTTGCTAACCCATGAATTACAATCTGCCAGTCTCCTCTGTTCATGGAATTCTCCAGGCAAGCATACTAATGTGAGCAGTCATTCTCCTCTCCAGGGGATTTTCTGAACCCAGGAATTGAACCTGAGTCTTCCACATTACAGCCAGAGTCTTTACAGTCTCAGCCACTGGCGACATCCCACTTTACTACTCAGATCAGATCAGATCAGCTCAGTCGCTCAGTCGTGTCCGACTCTTTGCCACCCCATGAACCGCAGCACGCCAGGCCTCTCTGTCCATCACCAACTCCAGGAGGTGACTGAGACTCACATCCATCGAGTCAGTGATGCCATCCAGCCATCTCATCCTCTGTCGTCCCCTTTTCCTCCTGCCCTCAATCCCTCCCAGCATCAGAGTCTTCTCCAACGAGTCATCTCTTCGCATGAGGTGGCCAAAATACTGGAGTTTCAGCTTTAGCATCATTCCTTCCAAAGAAATTCCAGGGCTGATCCCCTTCAGAATGGACTGGTTGGACCTCCTTGCAGTCCAAGGGACTCTCAAGAGTCTTCTCCAGCACCACAGTTCAAAAGCATCAATTCTTCGGCGCTCAGCCTTCTTCACAGTCCAACTCTCACATCCATACATGACCACAGGAAAGACCATAGTTTTGATTGGCGAACCTTTGTTGGCAAAGTAATGTCTCTGCTTTTGAATATGCTATCTAGGTTGGTCACAACTTTCCTTCCAAGGAGTAAGCGTCTTCTAATTTCATGGCTGCAGTCACCACCTGCAGTGATTTTGGAGCCCAGAAAAAGAAAGTCTGACACTGTTTTCACTGTTTCCCCATCTATTTCCCATGTAGTGATGGGACCAGATGCCATGATCTTCGTTTTCTGAATGTGTAGCTTTAAGTCAACCTTTTCACTCTCCACTTTCACTCTCATCAAGAGGCTTTTTAGCCCCTCTTCGCTTTCTGCCATAAGGGTGGTGTCATCTGCATATCTCAGGTTATTGATATTTCTCCCAGCAATCTTGACTCCAACTTGTGTTTCTTCCAGTCCAGCATTTCTCTATGTCCCCCCAATACAGGAGGATGTGAATAGACCAAAGACAAGACTCCAGATTTAGAAATAGCAAAGTCCTGTATGAATTAGAGCAAGAGCTTTTCATTCAGAAGAGTTTATGTGAATAAAGCAAGAGAGATTTGGATAGGGGAAAAAAGAAGTGGCAAAAACTTAGAGCATTGTTTTGTTTGGTTATTCATTTATTTATTCATTTTTCATTTATCCAAGATAGCACTTAAGGAGTTTATAGCATATAACAAAATTCCATAACTTTGTGCTGCTAGTGGAACAGAAATTTGACTCTAACCTTCCTAACAGCATATAGTTCAATTAATTCAATTTAGTTCATTTTATATAATAAATAGTTCAATTATCTTCTTTATAGACTTACAATGTCCAGAAGTTATAAAACAAAACAAAACAAAAACTAATCAATAGAGATAGAATCATTCTTAATGCAGAGTTTACATGATACTAATTATAGTGAAAGGATTATACTTTGAAGAGAAGATTATCAGTTCAGATAATATAGATGATAATGAAAGAATAAAATGAGGAATTCTTGTTCTAGACTTTTCACTACAGATTCAAATCTATTTTCATTGTGGATTCTCAATGTTGTCATGTGCTATTTTATAAGCTGTATACTACATATGATAATAAACAACTCAAAACGCCTGTGGGAGCCATTTAGATAATAAGGGTGAGTATGTGCCTGTGTGCCCAGTCGCTTTAGTCATATCTGACTCTTTGTGAGTCAGACCCCATGGATTACAGTCCAGCAGGCTCCTCTGTAATGGAATACTCCAGTCAAGAATACTGGAGTGTGTTGCCATGCCCTCGTCCAGGGAATCTTCCTGATCCAAGGATGGAACCTGTGTCTACTAAATTTCCTGCATTGGCAGGTGGGTTATTTATCACTAAGGCCATCTGGGAAGTCACTCAGAGTGAGTATAAGAATGAACTAAAGTGGACTAGGTGGTGGTTCCCAATGGTCAGCAGACACTCAGCCTGGTTTAATTTTAAATGTACATTCCAAGCTGTGTGTTCTAAAATCTTGTATTTGTGTGTGTGTGTGTTTGTGTGTGTGTATGTTAATTGCTCAGTTGTGTCACTCTTTGCAACCCCAAGGACAGTAGCCCACCACCATCCTCTGTCCATTGGATTCTCCAGGCAAAAATGCTGGAGTGGGTTGCCATTCTCTTCTCCAGGGGATATTCCTGATTCAGAAATTGAACCCTAATCCCCCATGTTGCAGATAGATTTTTATCATCTGAGCCCTCTAAGATCTTAAGAGCTTCCAATTTTAAAGAGATATCAGAATTTATTATGTTTATGTAAAACTTGCCAAATACAGTATTGGCAAATAATCTGAATTTTATAGTTATCCTTAACCAGAGCATAACAAAATAAATCTGTAGGCTTGATATATTGAAATGCTGATAGCAATGAATAAATTATATTTACAGTATTTAAGCTGTTCCTAGATGTTGAATGAAGTACCTTCAGAAGTTAGCTACTTTAATTTTGATACTTCCAAGATGGCATATGAGTTAGTCATTATACTAAGGTAATTTTTGTATACAAGCAGCAGTCAACTCTATATGTATGTGAGTCACTTTGCCAGGGGAATAAAGGTAAATGGTAACAGTGCTTGCCTCAAAATACCTGTTCGGTGTCTTCATGGTAAAGGAGATAAATGAAGAGAAAATTAATGTTAGAAGTGATTAGTTTGATAATAAATATTTGAATGGAGAATTAGTATATGGATCAAAGAATAATAACATTTAACAAGAACTTGAAGGAAAACTAAGTATTTTCTACAAGCACAAGGGTAAAGAGTAGTTTCAGATAGAGTGAACATACAGAGACAAAAGTCTTTCAAGAGAAATCAAATAAACCCAAAGGTATATTTTCAACGATAAAATTTTTATAGTACAAAATAAAACAATTTAAATAAAATGTTTTTATTTTATTGGCAAACAGTCAAATAAACAGAAAGTCCCCATAACAGGCAAAGAAGTGTAAATACCATTGAAAGTGACAAGGTAGCAAATCTCTGAATTTTTCTGGAATGTATTTATTATATCCAAATTATGGAGATGTATTGAATCCAACATGTTCTTTTAATTTGTCAAAGAAATAATTTTCAGGGCTTAAATCTATACTCTCAGTCTTTGGGAGGAAAGTACAATAATTAGAGAATCAGAATTTATGTAAATAAAAGGAGTATTTTTTCCAGAGTACTTGGGCTTCTCTGGCTATTCGTACAGAATCTGTTTGGAATATAGGTAGATCCGGGTTCAGTTCCTGGGTGGGGAAGATCTCCTGGAGTATGAAATGGTGACCCACTCAGTATTCTTGCCTGGAAATCCCGTGGATGACACAATCAATGTGGCACAAAGAGTCAGGCATGGCTGAGTGGCTAATTCTTTCACTCACCAGAATGACGAGTCCATTTGGAAAATATTCATTTAGAATATACAAAGCTTCCATTTCAATGGCATAAAGATTCTTATCTAATTTTTAAATCTCTACACTTATGCCCTAAATACCAACCCCTGTTTGGTCACTCTATTACATTTAACAACAAATAAAGACAAAAATGAAACAAAGGTTCCTGTAGACAAAGCTCTGTTTTTTCCAGTAATCATGCATGGATGTGAGAGTTGGACCATAAAAAAGGTTCAGCACTGAAGAACTGACACTTTGAAACTACTGTGCTGGAAACTCTTGAGAATCCCTTGGACAGCAGAGATAAAATCAGTCCATCCTAAAGGAAATCAGTCCTGAATATTCATTGGAAGGACTGATGCTGAAGTTGAAGTTTCAGTCAGCAAAGAGCTGACCCAATGGAAAAGACCCATATACTGGGAAAATTTGAAGACAAGAAAAGAAGGGGGACACAGAAGATAAAGTGGTTGAATGGGATCACTGACTCAATGGACATGAGTTTGAGCAAACTCGAACCTAGTGAAGGATAGAGAAGACTGGCATGTTATACTTCATGGGGTCATGACATAGCAACTGAAAAACAAAAGACAAAAATAAGTATACTCCAAAAATAAAAGAGAGAATTTAATATGACTACTTCATATTCTTTCCTTTATATAGGTTGAATAACCACACTCCACAATTTAGGGAAAAAAAAATATATATATATATATATAGAGAGAGAGAGAGAGAGAGAGAGAGAGAGAGAGATAGTAGTACTTCCTCCCATGTACATGGTTGCTTCAATTTTACAAAGCAATGATGGCAAATGGCATCCCACTCCAGTAATCTTGCCTGGAAAATCCCATGGATGGAGGAGCCTGGTGGGCTGCAGTCCATGGGGTCGCTAAGAGTCGGACACGACTGAGCGACTTCACTTTCACTTTTTCGCTTTCATGCATTGGAGAAGGAAATGGCAACCCATTCCAGTTTTCTTGCCTGGAGAATCCCAGGGGCAGGAGAGCCTGGTGGGCTGACGTCTATGGGGTCATGCAGAGTCGGACACGACTGAAGTGACTTAGCAGCAGTAGCAGATGCTATTCTATTTTATTTTACCTTTAGAAAAATCCAGCAACGAAAGAGTAAATGTCGACTTTCTAGGAATTAGCAAAATAAAAAGGACTGGAATGGGTGAATTTAACTCAGAGGACCATTATATCTATGACTGCGGGCAGGAATCCCTCAGAAGAAATGGAGTGGTCATCATGGTCAACAAAAGAGTCCAAAATGCAGTACTTGGGTGCAATCTCAAAAACGAAAGAATGATCTCTGTTCGTTTCCAAGGCAAACCATTCAATGTCAGTAATCCAAGTCTATGCCCCAACCAGTAATGCTGAAGAAGCTGAAGTTGAACGGTTCTATGAAGACCTACAAGACCTTTGAGAACTAACACCCAAAAAGAGATGTCTTTTTCATTATAGGGGAAGGGAATGCAAAAGTAGGAAGTCAAGAAACACCTGGAGTAACAGGCAAATTTGGCTTTGGAATACGGAATGAAGCAGGGCAACGACTAACAGAGTTTTGCCAAGAAAATGCACTAGTCATAGCAAACACCCTCTTCCAACAACACAGGAGAAGACTCTATACATGGACATCACCAGATGGTCAACACCGAAATCAGATCGATTATATTTTTGCAGCCAAAGATGGAGGAGCTCTATACAATAAGCAAAAACAAGACCAGGAGTTGACTGTGGCTCAGACCATGAACTCCTTATTGCCAAATTCAGAATGAAATAGAAGAAAGTAGGGAAAACCACTAGACCATTCAGGTATGACCTAAATCAAATCACTTATGATTATACAGTGGAAGTGAGAAAAAGATTTAAGGGTCTAGATCTGATAGATAGAGTGCCTGATGAACTATGGAATGAGGTTCATGACATTGTACAGGAGACAGGGATCAAGACCATCCCCATGGAAAAGAAATGCAAAAAAAGGAAATGGCTGTCTGGGGAGGCCTTACAAATAGCTGTGAAAAGAAGAGAAATGAAAAGCAAAAGAGAAAAGGAAAGATATAAGCATCTGAATGCAGAGTTCCAAAGAATAGCAAGGAGAGATAAGAAAGCCTTCTTCAGTGATCAATGCAAAGAAATAGAGGAACACAACAGAATAGGAAAGACTAGGGATCTCTTGAAGAAAATCAAAGATACCAAAGGAAAATTTCATGCAAAAAAGGGCTTGATACAGGACAGAAATGGTATGGACCTAACAGAAGCAGAAGATATTAAGAAGAGATGGCAAGAATACGCAGAAGAACTGTACAAAAAAGAGCTTCATGACCCAGATAATCATGATGGTGTGACCACTGACCTGGAGCCAGACATCCTGGAATGTGAAGTCAAGTGGGCCTTAGAAAGCATCACTACGAACAAAGCTAGTGGAGGTGATGGAATTCCAGTTGAGCTATTCCAAATTCTAAAAGATGATGCTTTGAAAGTGCTGCACTCAATATGCCAGCAAATTTGGAAAACTCAGCAGTGGCCACAAGATTGGAAAAGGTCAGTTTTCATCCCAATCCCAAAGAAAGGCAATGCCAAAGAATGCTCAAACTACCTCACAATTGCACTCATCTCACACGCGAGTAAAGTAATGCTCAAAATTCTCCAAGACAGCCTTCAGCAATATGTGAACTGTGAACTTCCTGATGTTCAAGCTGGTTTTAGAAAAGGCAGAGGAACCACAGATCAAACTGCCAACATCCCCTGGATCATGGAAAAAGCAAGAGAGTTCCAGAAAATCATCCATTTCTGCTTTATTGGCTATGCCAAAGCTTTGGATTGTGTAGATCACAATAAACTGTGGAAAATTATGAAAGAGATGGGAATACCAGATCATTTGATCTGCTTCTTGAGAAATCTGCATGCAGGTCAGGAAGCAACAGTTAGAACTGGTCATGGAACAACAGACTGGTTCCAAATAGGAAAAGGAGTACGTCAAGGCTGTATATTGTCACCATGTTTATTTAACTTATATGCAGAGTACATCAGGAGAAATGCTGGACTGAAAGAAATACAAGGTGGAATCAAGATTGCTGGGAGAAATCTCAATCACCTCCGATATGCAGATGACACCACCTTTATGGCAGAAAGTGAAGAGGAACTAAAAACCTCTTGATGAAAGTGAAAGTGGAGAGTGAAAAGGTTGGCTTAAAGCTACACATTCAGAAAACGAAGATCATGGCATCTGGTCCCATAACTACATGGGAAATAGATGGAGAAACAGTGGGAAAAGTGTCAGACTTTATTTCTCTGGACTCCAAAATCACTGCAGATGGTGACTGCAGCCATGAAATTAAAAGACGCTTGCTCCTTGGAAGGAAAGTTATGACCAATCTAGATAGCATATTCAAAACCAGAGACATTACTTTGCCAACAAAGGTTCGCCTAGTCAAGGCTATGGTCTTTCCTGTGGTCATGTATGGATGTGAGAGTTGGACTGTGAAGAAGGCTGAGCGCCGAAGAATTGATGCTTTTGAACTGTGGTGTTGGAGAAGACTCTTGAGAGTCCCTTGGACTGCAAGGAGATCCAACCAGTCCCTTCTGAAGGGGATCAGCCCTGTGATTTCTTTGGAAGGAATTATGCTAATGCTGAAACTCCAGTATTTTGGCCACCTTGTGCGAAGACTTGACTCATTGGAGAAGAGTCTGATGCTGGGAGGGATTGGCGGCAGAATCAGAAGGGGACGACAGAGGTTGAGATGGCTGGATGGCATCACTGACTCGATGGATGTGTGTCTGAGTGACCTCCGGGAAATGGTGATGGACCGGTAGGCCTGGCGTGTTGTAATTCATGGGGTCGCAAAGAGTTGGACACGACTGAGCGACTATTCTGATGCGATCTGATTAATTATGAGGATAATGGGGCAGAGATAAACATTGTTTTCTATCAGAAGAGGCGCTCAGTCATGTCCGACTCTTTGCGACCCCATGAACTGCAGCACGCCAGGCCTCCCTGTCCATTACCAGCTCTCAGAGGTGACTCAGCCTCACATCCATCGAGGCAGTGATGCCATCCAGCCATCTCATCCTCTGTCGTCCCCTTCTGATTCTGCCGCCAATCCCTCCCAGCATCAGACTCTTCTCCAATGAGTCAACTCTTCGCACAAGGTGGCCAAAATACTGGAGTTTCAGCTTTAGCATCATTCCTTTCAAAGAAATCCCAGGGCTGATCTCCTTCAGAATGGACTGGTTGGATCTCCTTGCAGTCCAAGGGACTCTCAAGAGTCTTCTCCAACACCACAGTTCAAAAGCATCAATTCTTCGGCGCTCAGCCTTCTTCACAGTCCAGCTCTCACATCCATACATGACCAAAGGAAAGACCATAGCCTTGACTAGGCGAACCTTTGATGGCAAAGTGATGTCTCTGCTTTTGAATATGCTATCTAGGTTGGTCATAACTTTCCTTCCAAGGAGTAAGCGTCTTCTAATTTCATGGCTGCAGTCACCATCTGCAGTGATTTTGGAGCCCAGAAAAATAAATTCTGACACTGTTTCCACTGTTTTTCCATCTATTTCCCATGTAGTGATGGGACCAGATGCCATGATCTTCGTTTTCTGAATGTGTAGCTTTAAGCCAGCCTTTTCACTCTCCACTTTCACTGTCATCAAGAGGCTTTTTAGTTCCTCTTCGCTTTCTGCCATAAGGGTGGTATCATCTGCATATCTGAGGTTATTGATATTTCTCCCGGTAATCTTGATTCCAGCTTGTGTTTCTTCCAGTCCATCATTTCTCATGATGTTCTCTGCATATAAGTTAAATAGATATGGTGACAATATACAGCCCTGATGTACACCTTTTCCTATTTGGAACCAGTCTGTTGTTCCATGACCAGTTCTAACTGTTGCTTCCTGACCTGCATGTAGATTTCTCAAGAGGCAGATCAGGTGGTATGGTATTCACATCTCTCTCAAAATTTTCCACAGTTTATTGTGATCTACACAGTCAAAGGCTTTGGCATAGTCAGTAAAGCATAAATAGATGTTTTTCTGGAACTCTATTGCTTTTTCCATGATCCAGTGGATGTTGGCAATTTGACCTCTCGTTCCTCTGCCTTTTCTAAATCCAGCTTGACCATCAGGAAGTTCACGGTTCACATATTGCTAAAGCCTGGCTTGGAGAATTTTGAGCATTACTTTACTCGCTTGTGAGATGACTGCAATTGTGCGGTAGTTTGAGCACTCTTTGGCATTGCCTTTCTTTGGGATTGGGATGAAAACTGACCTTTTCCAATCTTGTGGTCACTGCTGAGTTTTCCAGATTTGCTGGCATATTGAGTGCAGCACTTTCACAGCATCATCTTTCAGGATTTGGAATAGCTCCACTGAAATTCCATCAGCTCCACTAGCTTTGTTTGTAGTGATGCTTTCTAAGGCCCACTTGACTTCACATTCCAGGATGTCTGGCTCTAGGTCAGTGATCACACCATCATGATTATCTGGGTCGTGAAGCTCTTTTTTGTACAGTTCTTCTATGTATTCTTGCCACCTCTTCTTAATATCTTCTGCTTCTGTTAGGTCCATACCATTTCTGTCCTTTATCGAGCCCATTTTTGCATGAAATTTTCCTTTGGTATCTCTGATTTTCTTGAAGAGATCCCTAGTCTTTCTCATTCTGTTGTGTTCCTCTATTTCTTTGCACTGATTGCTGAAGAAGGCTTTCTTATCTCTTCTTGCTATTCTTTGGAAATCTGCATTCAGATGTTTATGTCTTTCCTTTTCTCCTTAGCCTTTTGCTTCTCTTCTTTTCACAGCTATTTGTAAGGTCTCCCCAGACAGCTATTTTGCTTTTTTGCATTTCTTTTCCATGGGGATAGTCTTTATCCCTGTCTCCTCTACGATGTCACGAACCTCATTCCATAGTTCATCAGGCACTCTATCTATCAGATCTAGGCCCTTAAATCTATTTCTCACTTCCACTGTATAATCATAAGGGATTTGATTTAGGTCATACATGAATGGTCTAGTGGTTTTCCCTAATTTCTTCAATTTCAGTCTGAATTTGCCAATAAGGGGTTCATGGTCTGAGCCACAGTCAGTTCCTGGTATTGTTCTTGTTGACTGTATAGAGCTTCTCCATCTTTGGCTGCAAAGAATATAATCGATCTGATTTTGGTGTTGACTATCTGTTGATGTCCATGTATAGAGTCTTCTCTTGTGTTGTTGGAAGTGTGTTTTTGCTATGACCAGTGCATGCTCTTCGCAAAATTCTATTAGTCTTTGCCCGGCTTCATTCTGTATTCCAATGCCAAATTTGCCTGTTATTCCAGGTGTTTCTTGACTTCCTACTTTTGCATTCCTGTCCCCTATAATGAAAAGGACATCTTTTTTGGGTGTTAGTTCTCAAAGGTCTTGTAGGTCTTCATATCACCATTCAAATTCAGCTTCTTCAGCATTTCTGGTTGGGGCATAGACTTGGATTACTGTGATATTGAATGGTTTGCCTTGGAAAAGAACAGAAATCATTCTGTCGTTTTTTGAGATTGAATCGAAGTATTGCATTTCATATTCTTTTGTTGACCATGATGACTACATAATTTCTTCTGAGGGATTTCTGCCTACCGTAGAAGATATAATGGTTATCTGAGTTAAATTCACCCATTCCAGTCCATTTTAGTTCACTGATTCCTAGAATGTTGACATTCACTCTTGCCATCTCTTGTTTTACCACTTCCAATTTGCCTTGATTCATGGACCTGACATTCCATTTTCCTATGCAATATTGCTCTTTACAGCATCAGACCTTGCTTCTATCACCAGTCACATCCCCAGCTGGGTATTCTTTTTGCTTTGACTCCATCCCTTCATTCTTTCTGGAGTTATTTTTCCACTGATCTCCAGTATCATATGGCGCACCTACTGACCTGCAGAGTTTCTCTTTCAGTATGCTATCATTTTGTCTTTTCATACTGTTCATGGGGTTCTCAAGGCAAGAATACTGAAGTGGTTTGCCATTCCCTTCTCTACTGGACCACATTCTGTCAGATCTCTCCACGATGACCCGCCCATCTTGTGTTGCCCCACGGGCATGGCCCAGCTTCATTGAGTTAAACAAGGCTGTGGTCCTAGTGTGATTAGATTGACTAGTTTTCTGTGAGTATGATTTCAGTGTGTTTGCCCTCTGATGCCCTCTTGTAAGACCTACTGCCTTACTTGGGTTTCTCTTACCTTGGGCATGGGATATCACTTCATGGCTGCTCCAGCAAAGCGCAGCCATTGCTGGGGTATCTACTCACCACCGCCCTTCCTGACCTTCAACGTAGGATAGCTCCTCTAGGCCCTCCTGCACCCATGCAGCCAAGACTCTTTGGACATGGGGTTGGTCCTCCCGACCACCGCCCCATGATAATATTAAGAAATTAGTTATATTAAGCTCTTTTAAATATCATATCTGCCTGAGTTTCTCCTCCTCTCTCTTTTTTCACCTCTATTTTGCCATCCATGACACTATTATCCAGAGTGATTTATTTATCTTTTTTTTCTCTAACTCACACTTTAACAGCCTGTGGTAAATGGAAAACATAATTCTCAACATCTCAGTTAAAAATTATTTGAAAACTTAACTGTGGATCTTACAAATATAAATTGCATTAAAGATTTTGATAAATTCAGTTGTTTCTTTAGAGCTAAAGCCTTTCTTTTTCCACTTAAAATTTGTGAACTTTTAATAGAAATTTAAGATTATCTCTGTTTCCAGAAGCAAATTTTTAGAGCTTTATACAGTTTGAGATATGTCAAAGACTCATGTCCAATGGCTATAAGAATACCTTTTGATAGCTTTCCATTTAATTTTTACTGCATCCATTATTTCCTGTGGTTAGAAATATTATTTGATAATTATCAAAGTGGTAAGTAAATTTATCCTACACAACTCTTTCATTTTTAACTCTTTTTCTGATGCTGGATGGCATCACTAACTCGATGGACGTGAGTGTGAGTGAACTTCGGGAGTTGGTGATGGACAGGGAGGCCTGGCGTGCTGCAATTCATGGGGTCGCAAAGAGTCGTATATGACTGAGTGACTGATCTGATCTGATCTGATTGTATTAGCTATACCTGAACATGAAATAAAAAGTTTGAAGTTTGGGGAAAAAAATTATTGGAGACATTGCTGAACTAGTTTTATTTTATTTTATTTTATTGGTATTTTTTAAATTTAATTTTAGTTTATTTAACTTTACAATATTGTATTGGTTTTTCCATATATCAACATGAATCTGCCACAGGTATACACATGTTCCCCATCCTGAACCCTCCTCCCGCCTCCCTCCCTGTACCATCCCTCTGGGTCATCCCAATGTACCAGCCCCAAGCAAAATAGCCATGAATATTTTGCTCTCTGTTGGAGAAATATCATACACATATTAAGTAAACTTCAGTAAGGAAAGGAACTAGACATCCTTCTAAAAACAATTTTCTCATGGGACATTGATATAATTTTTTTTTTTTAATGCCAAGTTTGAAATTCTGGGCCATTAGTAGTCAAGGCAGGTAGTAGTAACCATTTTTTAAAATATGGTCAGATTTTTTTTTCTTTCGTTTTTAATTTATTTATTTTTTATATACATTTATTTATTTTAATTGGATGTTAATTACTTTACAGTATTGTATTTGTTTTGCAATAGATCAACATGAATCTGCCACAGGTGTACATGTGTTCCACATCTTGAGACCCCCTCCCCATACCATCCTTCTGGGTCATTCCAGTGCACCAGCCCCAAGCATCTTGTACCATGCATCGAACCTGGACTGGCAATTCATTTCACATATGATATTATACATGTTTCACTGCCATTCTCCTAAATCATCCCACCCTCACCCTCTCCCACAGAGACCAAAAGACTATTCTATACATCTGTGTCTCTTTTGCTGTATTCCATATATATGTGTTAGTATACTGTATTGGTGTTTTCCTTTCTGGTTTACTTCACTCTCTATAATCGGCTCCAGTTTCATCCACCTCATTAGAACTGATTCAAATATATTCTTTTTAATGGTTGAGTAATACTCCATTGTGTATATGTACCATAGCTTTCTTATCCATTCGTCTGCTGATGGACATCTAGGTTGTAACCATTTTTTGAAAGTTTAGGTTATTTTTCTTTTCTCAAGAAATATAACTGAAATAAAACTCCACATTAGATTTCACGGGCTTAATAATGTCAAACTGCTTTCCTCTGGATTGGAACAAACCAGAATAAGATAGATAACAGAGAAAATATAGATTTGTTAAACTAATGGATCACCGACTCAATGGACCTGAGTTTGGATGGACTCCAGGAGTTGGTGATGCACAGGGAGGCCTGGTGTGCTGCGGTCCATGGTGTCACAAAGAGTCAGACACGACTGAGTGACTGAACTGATTCATTCTTCACTCTTGAGCCTAACTCTAGGAATGGTATTTTGGGGTTCCAGAACATTTATGTCCAGCTATGGTAATAGGAAAATTTGCCATGCTGTTTACTAAGTGAAGAGACAATTCTCAATCTATTATAAATGTGTGAAAGCCATGGCTGATTCACATCCTCACCTGATACTGCACTTGCTTACACTTTGCCATTTGGTCAGTCAATTCAGTCGCTCAGTTGTGTCTGACCCTTTGTCACCCCATGCACTGAAGCACGCCAGGCCTCCCTGTCCATCACCAACTCTCAGAGCTTGTTCAAACTCATTTCAATTAAAATGAGCATGCCATCAATCATCTCATCCTCTGTTGTCCCCTTTTCCTTCTGCCTTCAACCTTTCCCAGCATCAGGGTCTTTTTCAATGAGTCAGTTCTTCGCATCAGGTGGTTCAAAGTATTGGAGTTTCAGCTTCAGCTTTAGTCCTTCCAAAGAATATTCAGGATTGACTTCTATTAAGATTGACTGGTATGCTCTCCTTGCATAATACAGTTTCTAACATTTTATTTACTTCAGTGCTAAATAGGTGGATATCCACTTTTGTGATGAGTCTATGAGTTTCTGAATCTGAATAACGGGACACACAATAAGGTCACATTTGAAAATCTTTGCCCTTCTGAAACTTATACTACTTAGATGGCTTCATGTCACCACCACTTTAGGTTCAACAGATTACATGAATAAAAGAATTTCTTGTTCGAATATGAAGTGATTCTTTTTTGTTCTTTGTTTGCAACTTTCAAGTCCTTTCCAGTACCTGGGGTCAATTTACACAGAAGTGGAATCATATTTTATAGAGACAGATTGTACCAGCTGGAAAGGACCTTAGAGGTAATCTAGCTGAAGTCTTTATTTAACTTTAGGGTACCTGATGGATAGGAAAGAAGAGTGATGTGTTATATTTAGAGTGGACATGCTGTCTGGACCATAGCATGTTTCTAACTAAAGAGAAAGGTGTTCAGGGAGGTAAATGTTGCTACCTCTGGGTATAACACAGAACCTACTATTTATTGGTGTACTGAACATTTTTACTTCACGATTTATAATGAATATACTCATACATCCCATAATTAATATGCCTCTATCTGTCCTCTCTGATAGATATTTACCCAAATCTAACATTGCTTTGGCCATATATGTACTTCATTATTTCAGTGGCAAGGATGAGGGAAGATGTCAAGACATATGACTGTAATACTAACACTATAATACTAACAGTATTACATTTGGACAATGATATTTACCATCACACGTTGCATTGGTTGTATGAGAAGAATGTGGTGTGGAAAGATTAAATGGGAAAAGAATGAAGAATATTAAGATATAAATATTATTAATATGTTATATTAGTATACTAAAAATTAATGGCAATCCATTGACAGCATGGGCTTCCCTTGTGGCTCAGCTGGTAAAGAATCTGTCTGCGATGCAGGAGAACTGGGTTTGATCCCTGGATTCGGAAGATCCCCTGGAGGAGATGGCTACCCACTCCAGAAATGACCTGGAGAATTCCATGGACTGTATAGTCCATGGGGTCGCAAAGAGTCGGACATGACTGAACACATTTCACTCACTCATTGATACCATATTTTGACTTTAATATACTCCAGCCAATGTTTTCTGCCATGTTGCTCCTCGTAAGCAACAGTTCAAAAGAAGACTGGGTAAATTGATAAAATATACCAGAAATAGAAACCTATAAGACTTTTATATTGTTGAGTACTATGTATTCACAATGAGAATTCTTCTTAACATGCCATAGAGTTTTACAAATGCTACCATGAATAACAAAGGAATTTCATAGGGATGACACCACCCTTATGGCAGAAAGTGAAGAGGAACTAAAAAACCTCTTGATGAAAGTGAAAGTGGAGAGTGAAAAGGTTGGCTTAAAGCTACACATTCAGAAAATGAAGATCATGGCATCTGGTCCCATCACTACATGGGAAATAGATGGAGAAACAGTGGAAACAGTGTCAGACTTTCTTTTTCTGGGCTCCAAAATCACTGCAGATGGTGACTGCAGCCATGGAATTAAAAGACGCTTACTCCTTGGAAGGAAAGTTATGACCAACCTAGATAGCATATTCAAAAGCAGAGTCATCACTTTGCCAACAAAGGTTGGCCTAGTCAAGGCTATGGTCTTTCCTTTGGTCATGTGTGGATGTGAGAGCTGGACTGTGAAGAAGGCTGAGCACCGAAGAATTGATGCTTTTGAACTGTGGTGCTGGAGAAGACTCTTGAGATTCCTTTGGACTGCAAGGAGATCCAACCGGTCCATTCTGAAGATCAACCCTGGGATTTCTTTGGAAGGAGTGATGCTAAAGATGAAACTCCAGTATTTTGGCCACCTCATGCGAAGAGATGACTCGTTGGAGAAGACTCTGATGGTGGGAGGGATTGGGGGCAGGAGGAGAAGGGGACGACAGTGGATGACATGGCTGGATGGCATCACTGACTCGATGAATGTGAGTCTGAGTGACCTCTGGGAGTTGGTGATGGACAGGGAGGCCTGGCGTGCTGCAGTTCATGGAGTCGCAAAGAGTCGGACACGACTGAGCGACTTATCTGATCTGATTATTCCATTCTGAAACATTTTTATATAAGGACATTTTACAATGGCAGCTGGAAAATTTTAGACCATCCGAAGCTTTTAACTTTACAATTTTAATGTGTAAATAGGAGTGTTCTTCAGTAGTTTATGGTATTACAAATATATCATTGGATTGTAGCCTAACTTTCTCAGCAAACTGAGTGTTTTTGCCTTAAAAAAGCCATATCAAAAGCAGATGTGGTAGTCAAATATCAAGAATGTATAGCTTCTTACTTGTAGTGTAATTAATGAATACATATACCTCTATAAGCATATTAGTGTCTATAACAATTTTATGCACCTTGCAAAAAACTGTTGTGTATATATATACTATATATACACTATTGTGAGATATGTGTGTGTGTATTAAGGTACTTACCAAATTTTCATTTAATTCTGTGCTACTGAGATATAAGTAATACTCAAAAATATTGCCTACTGTTTTTAGATAAATTCATGTCTGTTTATTTTATATTTCAGGCAAAATTCAGGTCTTGGTTAACAAGGATGGAATGCTCAATTCTTTAGCAAAGAATGCACACAAACAGGGTGATATAAGCCAATGGCTTAAAGGTGATTGTTTGTAAACCACAGAGAGGTGGGCATTTACCCAGTGTTGGCAATGAGGAGAAAGAGAAGAAAATTATCTTGGAGGAAGTGCAGAAGAATTGATAGTTAATAATGACAGAACGATATTGTACTGCAACAAGTGCACAGCTCTTCTATATGTCTTTAAAATCTAATCTTTACATATCTTATTTTTATCTAACTTTATTCAGATGTAATTGACTAATACCATGTGTAATGATAAGTACACAATGTGTTATATGCATACATTGTGAAATTATTACCACAATAAGGTTGATTAACACATGCTTCACTTCACAGTGTTACCATTTTGAGTGTGTGTATACTGAGGGCAGTTAAGATTTATTTTTTTAATCCAATTTCTCAAGTTTTCATTATTGTTAAATAGAATCACAGTATGTATTAGATCCCCCTAAAATATTCATCAAAAAAGTTTGTGCACTTTTCCCAACATCACCAATTTACCCTTTAAGGCCCTAGAAACATTCAACCTACCCAGTTTCTAAGAATTTTATTTTATTTTACTGTTACACTCATTTTGCCAGGATCTTAGTTCCTTGATCAGGGGTCAGACTGACCCAGTTAGTGAAAGCATTGAATTCTAATCACTGGCCTGTCAGGCAACTTCTGAATTAACCTTTAGATTCTACATATATGTGAGATCATATAGTACTTGTTTTCCTCTGTATTAATATTTCATGTAGTACATGATCCTCAAATTTCCTCCATATTTTGGTAAATATTAAGACAGGATGTGTACAGTTCAAGACTGGAATAAATGTCAGGTACCCTGCCTACAACTTTTTCATTTCCCAAATTGAATCTTTTTAAAATTTGACTGAATGTCTCTATACAAAGTCGCTTTTTTTTTATACTAGTTTTAGATATTTTTGTTTGGAAATTACAGCCCTTTGTGTTTTATATACTGATGAATTTGAGGACAATTATGAATTCCTTGACTGTTTGGTCAATTTGTTTTTAGTACTAACTTCAGTAGTGCATTAACTATAAGATCTACAATAATATATAAAAAGGCTACAGGCTCAAATATCACTGAGTAAATGCACAATAAATCTTAGTGTAATTGAAAATAGTGCTTAAATTAAAAAATGAAAAAAATTACAATGGAAAAGACAGAAAAGTTTTTCACATATGCAAAGTGTTATATATGTTTGTATATATATATATATATATATATATATATATATATATATGCATGATGAAGCATGACATGTGTGGGAGAAACAAAATTTGGATTTTATACACATATCACATTTAGAATTTGAGAAATTATTCTTCTCACCTATCCTATTTTTAATTTTAATAAATCAACAATTAATATATGTACATGAATGCATATATGTGCACAAATACTTAATACAAATAATTAAAATCATTTATTTTTGAATTTTTCAAAGAAATGTTTCACATCTTCATTCCTAAGACTGTAAATCAGAGGGTTTAACATGGAATCACAAGGGTGTAAAACAATGAGGTCCTTTTGTCTTCATCTAGAGAGTAGGAAGAACTTGGCCTGAAATACATAAAGACCAGAATTCCTTGGAAAATTGCCACAGCAGTTAGGTGGAATGTACAGGTGGAGAAAGCTTTGAAACTCTCTTCAGCAGAGTAGATCTTCAAGATTGATAAGGTGATACAAAAATAAGAGACAAGGACTCCTGAAATGAAGTTTAATTCAATAAAGCCAAAAAATCATGAATATCACTAACTCATTGACCTGTGTGTCTGAACAAGATATCAACAGGAGAGGAGGAACATTGCAAAAACTGTGATTAATCACATTTGACCCACAGAAGCATAAATGGAATGCTATGCTATGCTATGCTATGCTGTCACTTCAGTCGTGTCCAACTCTGTGCAACCCCACAGACAGCAGCCCACCAGGCTTCCCCCGTCCCTGGGAATCTCCAGTCAAGAGCACTGGAGTGGGTTGCCATTTCCTTCTCCAATGCATGGAAGTGAAAAGCGAAAGTGAAGTAGCTCAGTCATGTCTGACTTGTAGCGACCCCATGGACTGCAGCCTACCAGGCTTCCCTGTCCATGGGATTTTCCAGGCAAGAGTACTGGAGTGGGTTGTCGTTGCCTTCTCCGAATGGAATGCTAATGTTGTGTTTATCAGAGCATCTATCATTCCTGCCAGGTAAACCCCAGCAATGAGCAGGGAATACACCCTGCTGGACATGCTGACTGCATAGAGCAAGGGGTTGCTGACAGCCTTGTACTGGTCATAGGCATCAGTGCCAGCAGCTGATATTCAGAATCTACAAAGGTACAGAGAACCAAGAATTTAAGAGTACAGCCATAGGAAGGGATTGATTTGATCTTGGTAAATAGGTTCACCAACATCTTAGGCTGAGGCCTGTGGAATAGCAGAGGTCACAGGAGAAGGGCTGAGGAAAAAGTACATGGGTGTGTGCAGCTGGAGATCCATCCTAATCAAGATTATCATTCTAAAGTTTGCTAGAAGATTAATGAGATAAACAGGTAAAAATATTATAAATACGATCACTTTGTTATCAGTGTTATCAGTAATTACCAAGAAAATGAATTTAGTCAAGGAGGAGCAATTCTCTCTTTCCATTCTTCTTAGATCTTGTGTGAACTTTTGAGAACGCTATCAAGAAAATCACACATGCATGTTTAATGCTTCTGCACATCTAAAAAAAAATTCATAAGACAGAGCATTTTTCCCCTTAATTGTCTTTTTAAATTTAGAAAATAATCCAGTCTTGTACCTAGTCTTTAAAGAGGCATAGCTGTCTATTATGCAATAATAAAAGGCATATGAGGAAGACCTTTGACAATGTTTCACGTCAATCTAGATGCCATTCATGAGGTTTGCTACTTTCTACAAACTCTTCTCTGAGCCTTACTTTTCTGATATCAGAGAGTAGAGCTGGATTATTCTACATTTCTTCAATCTTTAAAACTCATGGAAGAGAAAACAGATTCTAGCGAGACCAGATTCTAACTTAGGACTGAGCTTTCCCTTTGTTTAAAAATATTCACTTGAATAAAAAAAAAAAAAAAAAAACAATTTTTTGTCTCTCTAAAAACATGGTTGTTTTAAGAATGTTTTTCTTAGTTCTAGAAACAGTGAGTATATCACTGACTAGCAATGATGAAAATAATTATGTTACTGGTTTTAGCTGATCTTTTGTTTAGCATTTGGTAAAAAGCCTCTTAATGAAAGTGAAAGTGGAGAGTGAAAAGTTGGCTTAAAGCTCAACATTCAGAAAATGAAGATCATGGCATCCGGTCCCATCACTTCATGGGAAATAGATGGGGAAACAAGCAGTGTCGGATTTTATTTTTCTGGGCTTCAAAATCACTACAGATGGTGACTCCATCCATAAAATTAAAAGATGCTTGCTTCTTGGAAGGAAAGTTGTGACGAACCTAGATAGCATATTCAAAACCAGAGACTTTTTTTTTTTTTCCAACAAAGGTCCGTCTAGTCAAAGCTATTGTTTTTCCTGTAGTCATGTATGGATGTGAGAGTTGGACTGTGAAAAAGGCCAAGTGCTGAAGAATTGATGCTTTTGAACTGTGGTGTTGGAGAAGACCCTTGAGAGTCCCTTGGACTGCAAGGAGATCCAACCAGGCCATTTTGAAGATGACCCCTGGGATTTCTTTGGAAGGAATGATGCTAAAGCTGAAGCTCCAGTATTTTGGCCACCTCATGCTAAGAGGTGACTCATTGGAGAAGACTCTGATGCTGGGAGGGATTGGGGGAAAGAGGAAAAGGGGACAACAGAGGATGAGATGGCTGGATGGCGTCACTGACTCGATGGATGTGAGTCTGAGTGACCTCCGAGAGCTGGTGATGGATAGGGAGGCTCTCAGTGCACCGCGCAGCCTGCGAAGGGCTCTCAGTGCGCCGCGCAGCCGGCAAGGGGCTCTCAGTGTGCCGCGCTGTGTATATATATTAATGTAAATGAAAGCAATGGACTTTTTCTTTAGACCTAAGTAAATATAGTACATGGTTTACATGGAGGTGAATTTGTACATGTTTTTCTTTTTATTGTAATATCTATGCTATAAAACAAAACATACCTTAAATTTTTTGTTTCTATAAAACAATTTTTGTTTCTATAAAAGACAACACACCTTAAATTCATGTACAGTGGGTTAGTGAAAAAGAGGAGCAAAAACTTTTATGTGAGCCAACATAAAAATAAAATTACATTATGAATGTTAACAAGTTCAGTCAGATTCTTCCAATTTTGTGAAGAAAATATTGTTTCTGCCATTAAATGAAGATTTTAGTGAGTAAGTAGGCATAAAGTCCTTCATTCACAAACTTTTATTTTTCCCCAAATTTAAATATTTTCTCTTATTTTTCTTAAGTTAGGATCTGGAAACATATGTGGAAAGAGCAGATCTTGGGTAGCTGAACAGTAATGAACATTTGGTCTTTTATTTCACTGGGTATACTGGGTCTTAAATTCCGGTGCTATGGCCCTTAGGCTTTAGTGTTATTCAAACACTTCATTAATTATATTTCTCCTTCTGTATATTCCCCTGGAAGAAGAATACATGGCTAGATAGCATTACTGACTCAATGCGCATTACTTTGAGCTAACTCTGGGAGATAGTGGAGGACAGAGGAGCCTGGTGTGCTGCCATTCCTGAGGTTGCAAAGAATCAGAAAGACTTTGAAACAGGACAACCACCACAACATTCCCCTGTGAATTCAGAAACAATTTAGTAGAAGCTGAATTTTTGTACTTCACTATTGTGTTTGTATGGTGTGTGTCAGTTACCCTGAAACTATTTCTTCCTTCTCTGGTCAAAGAGGAAACTTAGTGAAATTCTAAAATATCTCTCTTCATTGAACTATTTTTGATTGTTCATTGTGTTGTTTAAATATTCTCCTTCACTATCTCATGTCAGAATATTGCACTTTAGTCATATTTTTTTAATCTTGAAATATAATCCTATGTCATAAAAACATCTTTCTTATCTACACAATTCTTTGATTTTTAGTGTACTTTCAAGTGTGTTTAGTCATTACTGTTATCTACTTCCAGAACATCTTCATCAGCCCAAGAAAAAATCTACACCTACTAGCTCTCACTCTCCTTTCCTCCATTTCAAGCCCTATCAACTGCTAATTTACTTTCTGATTCTATGTGGTTTCCTATTATTGGCCTTGCATATAAAAAGAAACATGCAGTGTGTGTATGGATGTGTGTGGGGGTGTGTGGGGGTGTATTTCCTGTCAGGTTTCTTTTCTTTGGTAAAATATTTTTCAAGTTTTATCCATGCTCTTACATGTGTTAAAATTTTGTTTCATTACATGGCTGAATAGCATTTCATGTTATGGATATTATACACTTTGGTGATCCATTTTTCAGAAGGATGATCACTGGCTTGTTTCTACCATTTAGCTGATTTGAATAATGACACTACAAACATCCTGTCAATCCCTTTCAAGACAGCCCTCATTGCCAAATATCAGCTTTTTCCCACTCTCCAACCACAATCATCCAAGGACATTTTACTATTTTTTTTTTTACTTCATCACATTGTCTGAATAGTGCACTCTTTTCGGCATTATATTTATTTATTTAAGTTTTTTTTTTTTTTTTTTACTACATTAAAGGCCACAGGAATAGAAACAATGATTGCTTTGTATTTCCTAAACTTCATGGTAATAGGATTTGTAAAGGCAGTGGTTTCTAAATATTTATTGTTATGCATTTTTCACTGTCAAATGAAGAACAGAGAAGAATGAAAAGGATATAAATATGTTGGGAGCTGCATTAGGCATTACTGACAAAATGGAGGCATGGCCCTAAATACCTCTCCTTGTACTGCAGGCATGGACCCGGGGTAAAGGAGTTAGGCCTTGTGATTCTGACTTGTTTTTTCCTCTCCTCGGCTGAGTTGACTGAAAATATTATTAAGGTGCTTATTGTTCTTGAGAGGAGCATGAGAAGGTACAAAGCCTTCTGCAGCTGTGCTCAGAGAATAATTCATAAAGTTAATCATTGACATTCGTTCAAGAATATTTACAAAAGAGTATTCTAAGATGAGCACTTAGGTCACAGCTTGAAGCTATGGGAGGGATTGCTATCTGAAACCTATTTGTGAGGGAAATGTTTATGGCAAAGGAGCTTGCTGAATTTAGGGCTTCAGATCACATCAGTGGCTCAGTCATGTCCGACTCTTTGCAACCCCATGAATTGCAGTATGCCAGGCCTCCCTGTCCATCACCAACTCCCAGAGTTCACTCAGACTCATGTCCATCGAGTCAGTGATGCCATCCAGCCATCTCATCCTCTGTCATCCCCTTCTCCTGTTGCATCCAATCCCTCCCAGCATCAGAGTCTTCTCCAATGAGTCAACTCTTCTTATGAGGTGGCCAAAATACTGGAGTTTCAGCTTTAGCATCACTCCTTCCAAAGAAATCCCAGGGTTGATCTCCTTCAGAATAGACTGACTGGATCTCCTTGCAGTCCACGGGACTCTCAAGAGTCTTCTCCAACACCACAGTTCAAAAGCATCAATTCTTCGGCGCTCAGCCTTCTTCACATTCAAACTCTCACATCCATACATGACCACAGGAAAAACCACAGCCTTGACTAGACGAACCTTTGTTGGCAAAGTAATGTCTCTGATTTTGAATATGCTATCTAGGTTCGTCATAACTTTCCTTCCAAGGAGTAAGCGTCTTTTAATTTCATGGCTGCAGTCACCATCTGCAGTGATTTTGGAACCCAGAAAAATAAAGTCTAACACTTTCCACTGTTTCCCCATCTATTTCCCATGAAGTGATGGGACCAGATGCCATGGTGTTCGTTTTCTGAATGTTGAGATTTAAGCCAACTTTTTCACTCTCCACTTTCACTTTCATCAAGAGGCTTTTTAGTTCCTGGATCTCTTCAAGAAAATCAGAGATACCAAAGGAACATTTCATGCAAAGATGGGCACGATAAAGGACAGAGATGGTGTAGACCTAACAGAAGCAGAAGATATTAAGAAGAGGTGGAAAGAATACACAGAAGAACTGTACAAAAAAGAGCTTCAAGACCCAGATAATCATGATGATGTGATCACTGACCTAGAGCCAGACATCTTTGATTGTGAAGTCAAATGGGCCTTAGAAAGCATCACTACGAACAAAGCTAGTGGAGGTGATGGAATTCCAGTGGAGCTATTCCAAGTCCTGAAAGATGATGCTGTGAAAGTGCTGCACTCAATATGCCAGCAAATTTGGAAAACTCAGCAGTGGCCACTAGATTGGAAAAGGTCAGTTTTCATCCTAATCCCAAAGAAAGGCAATGCCAAAGAATGCTCAAACTACCGAACAATTGCACTCATCTCACACGCTAGTAAAGTAATGCTCAAAATTCTCCAAGCCAGGCTTTAGCAATATGTGAACCGTGAACTTCCTGATGTTCAAGCTGGTTTTAGAAAAGGCAGAGGAACCAGAGATCAAATTGCCAACATCCGCTGGATCATGGAAAAAGCAAGAGAGTTCCAGCAAAAACATCTATTTCTGCTTTATTGACTATGCCAAAGCCCTTGACTGTGTGGATCACAATAAACTATGGAAAATTCTGAAAGAGATGGGAATACCAGACCACCTGATCTGCCTCTTAAGAAATCTGTATGCAGGTCAGGAAGCAACAGTTAGAACTGGTCATGGAACAACAGACTGGTTCCAAATAGGAAAAGGAGTACATCAAGGCTGCATATTGTCACCATGTTTATTTAACTTATATGCAGAGTACATCATGAGAAATGCTGGACTGGAAGAAACACAAGTTGGAATCAAGATTGCTGGGAGAAATATCAATAACCTCAGATATGCAGATGACACCACTCTTATGGAAGAAAGTGAAGAGGGGCTAAAAAGCCTCTTGATGAAAGTGAAAGTAGAGAGTCAAAAGGTTGGCTTAAAGCTCAACATTCAGAAAACGAAGATCATGGCATCTGGTCCCATCACTTCATGGGAAATAGATGGAGAAACAGTGGAAACAGTGTCAGACTTTGTTTTTCTGGGCTCCAAAATCACTGCAGATGGTGACTGCAGCCATGGAATTAAAAGACGCTTACTCCTTGGAAGGAAAGTTATGACCAACCTAGATAGCATATTCAAAAGCAGAGACATTACTTTACCAACAAAGGTTCGCCTAGTTAACGCTATGGTCTTTCCTGTGGTCATGTATGAATGTGAGAGCTGGACTGTGAAGAAGGCTGAGCGCCAAAGAATTGATGCTTTTGAACTGTGGTGTTGGAGAAGACTCTTGAGAGTCCCTTGGACTGCAAGAAGATCCAACCAGTCCATTCTGAAGGAGATCAATCCTGGAATTTCTTTGGAAGGAATGATGCTGAAGCTGAAACTCCAGTATTTTGGCCACCTCATGCGAAGAGTTGACTCATTGGAGAAGATTCTGATGCTGGGAGGGATTGAGAGCAGGAGGAAAAGGGGACGACAGAGGATGAGATGGCTGGATGGCATCACTGACTTGATGGGTGTGAGTCTGGGTGACCTCCGGAAGCTGGTGATGGACAGGGAGGCCTGCCGTGCTGCGGTTCATGGGGTCGCAAAGTGTCGGACACGACTGAGCGACTGATCTGGTCTGGTCTGGTCACTTTCTGCCATCAGGGTGGTGTCATTTGCATATCTGAGGTTATAGATAAGGAATAAATAAAATAGTTAGAAGCTAAAGATTTACAGAATGTTGTAGTGTTAGCATATTTTACTATAGCTTATAGAGATTAGGAATTTTGGAGATATTAGTGGTTATAAGTCTTTATAGAGAAAGTCAGCTCAGGATACTCAGGGCAAACAAGATTTAGAAAGATAAGAAGTAAACTGAGTTATGTGATATGCAGCCTAGACATTGGCATAAGTTACAGTGTATTCACAAGGACACATAAGAAGTAGATAAGAGTATTGCTGAGTCAGGAACTCCTTTTGAGGAGCAACAATGATTTATGGAGACAACAAATCTGGGTCAGAGGGAACTGAAAATATCAAACCTCTGACCTAATGCTTTTGTAAAAGTATAAAAGAGAATTTTATGCTTGAAATAAATATGCAGTCCAAGAAAACTGAGAGGCTGCATCACTACTCACCAACACCACCCATCCCTTCAGGTTGATTCCCTGGCTGCTGGAGCTGGACTCCAGCAAAACCATATATGCTTTGGGAATTTTTCTATGTATAAAAATCATATGAATGAAGATGTCTCATTTTAAAAATTATGCATGGTGAATATTTTTTCTAAGTCAACAGAGTTCTATTACTTTTCTTAAATTAACTTGTTTACTATTATTTTTATTAGTTATATACAAAATTGGAAAATATCTTGGAAGTTATTTTATGTCCTCCTTATGTCCTCCCAAACAAATATCAATGAAATTCTCCATACTCCTAAAATAGGGTTTACCATCTTGGTACCTGGTGTGATCGGGCTGATTCCTAAGGTCAAAGAAAGTAAAATAATGCCTTAAGTAGATGGTTGTTTGTGGAACTCAAAGAGACAAAGAAAAATGTTTAACCAGGGCTGAACATGAGGAAATAAGAAAGGAAATTATCTTAGATAATATGACACAGTGTTGACAGCTGATAATGGCAGCAAAATAATGTACTTTACCAAGGTTCTTCCCATTGCTCTTTGTAACCTACTTTTCAACTTCTTTTCTTTCTTCTCTGATTTATTCAGATATAACTGTCAAATAGCATTTACATTCATTAGATATACAAAGGGATGATTTGATATATGTATAGATTGTGAAATGATTACCACACTAAAAGTGGTTAACACATTCATTACTTCACATAGATACCATTGTAGTGTGTGTATAATGAGAACATTTAAGATCTATTTTTGTAGCCTATTCCAAGTTTATAATATGTTATGGTTAACTAGAGTCACCATGTATATTAGATTCCCAGAACTTATTCATCAAATATAATAACAGAAAGTATGCACACTTTGAACAGCATCACCCATTTCTCCCACCTTCCAACGCCTAGTGACCAATAATCTTTCTGTTTCTATGAGTTCATTCTGCCTTTTTAGATTTCACATATGCGTGAGATCACACAGTACTAGTTTTTCTCTGACTGACATATTTTACTTAGATTAACATCCTTGAGATTATCTAAGGTTGCAAAAATATGACTTCTTTACTGCTAAAGACAGGGGATTCTCTACTTCAAGACCTGTTCAATTGTCACATTCTCTGACTACTATCTTTTCTTCACCCACAGAGCCCCAGGCTCCAGACCAGGCTCTACCTGGGCAGAGCCTGCAGGTGTCCCAGGACCATCCATATGAGACTGAATATCTTTACCCAAAGATGCTTTTACTTTACACTAGTTTTAGATACTTTGCTTTTGAATTTAAAGCACTCAATTTTTTATTCCATGATGATTTTAAGTCTAATTATGATTTACTTGACTGTTTAGTTCATTATTGTCTAATACTAGCACCACCTTAAATTCATTAATATAGAATCTAAAAAGAAATACTATAAAATATAAAGAATCTAAATGCTGGAAGACTGATCAATACATGCATAATGTCTTAATGAAATTGAAATAATTTTTGAATAGAAAATTACTCCAGAATTAGCACAATTAGAAATGTCAAAAGCTCTTTCAAAAATAGCAAGTACCATATAGAAACTCCGGCCACAAAATAAGCATAATATGTGAGGGGAACTGCAATATCTCTTAAGAGCAGGGTTTAATTCAAATAATTGTTCATTTAGAAATATGAAAAAAGTTGTTTCTCATGTGTCATGACATATAATTTTAATTAAGCAATCACTATATGTGTGCAGTAATATGTACAATATATAATAAAATATTTAAACATAGTTTATTTTTCAAATTTTCTAGGGTCTCTTTTATATTTTTGTTTCACAAACTATAAATCAGAGGGTTTAAAATGGGAATCACAAAGGTGTAAAACAATGAGGGTATTTTGTCTTGATCTGGAGAGTAGGAAGAAGTTGGTCAGATATTCATGAAGAGTAGAGTTCCCTGGAAAATGTCCACTCCACTTAGGTAGAAAGTACAGGTGGACAAAGCTTTGAACCTCCCTAAGGCAGAATGGATTTTCAAGACTGAAAGGATGATATAACAGTAAGAGACAAGGACTCCTGAAATTGTACTCAGTTCAATGAAACCAAAAACAATATACAACAGCAACTCATCGACCTGGATATCAGAGCAGGAAAGGAGGAAAAGTGGAGGTAAATCACAGAAAAAAATGGTTAATCACATTTGACCCACAGGAGCATAAGTGGAATACTAATGTTGTGTGAATCAAAGCATCTGCCATTCCCATCAGGTAAACCCCAGCCATGAGCAGGGAGCACATCCCGCTGGACATGTTAACTGCATAGAGCAAGGGATTGCTGGTGGCCTTGTATCGATTATAGGCTGTAACTGCCAGCAAGAGACACTCAGAATCTTCAAAGATACAGAAGACCAAGAATTGCAGAGCACAACCACAGAAAGAGATCGATTTTTTTCTTGGCAAATAGGTCCACCAGCATCTTGGGCCCAGTGGCTGTGGAATAGCAGAGGTCACAGAAAGAGGTAGCTGCGGGAAAAGTGCGTGGGTGTGTGCAGCTGGAGATCTATCTACCTCCAAAACATTTTAATCAGTTCAGTAAGAAGCCCACACCTATTAGCTCTCATTCCCTGTCCCTGCAACCACTAATTTTTATTCTGACTCTGAGCAGTTTCTTATTCTTTGTCTTGCATATAAAGAGAATCGAGCAATATGTGCTGTATTTTTTTCTTTTCTCAGGTTTATTTTCTTCAGTGAAGTATTATCAAGCCTCATCCATGTTGTGTATGTGTCAGAATCAGAATTATGTCTCATTGAAGGGCACAATCAATAATATTTAATTTTGTGGATATTATACACTTTATTGACTCATTTTTCTGTTGGATAAATGTTCGATTGTTTCTGCTCTTTATCTGTCATGAAAAATGATGCTATGTTATTCTTGTCAATGCAATCTTTCAAGGCAGCCATCATCACTAAACATTATCTTAGTCCTATCTTCCACCCACATACCAAAGGATATTTCATTGATTTTATGTTTCCCTCACATTCTCCAAACCAAGCACTTTTTAAATGATCTACATTACTTTGCTCTTGTAAGAATCTCTGCTAAATTTAAGGCCTCACAAATTAGAGCAATAATTATTTTGTATTTTATAAACTTCATGGCCCAAGTATTTGTAAAGGTAGTATTTTCTAAATATTTTCCATTAAGCATTTATGACTACAGGGTAGAAAATAATGTGCTGTTCTCAGTTGCTCAATCATGTCCAACTCTTTGCAACTGCCTGGACCGTAATCACCCAGACTCCTCTGTCCATGGAATTTTCCCAGTAAAAATACTGAAATTGGGTTGCCATTTCCTCCTCCAGTTGATCTTACCAACTCAGGGATGGAACCTGTGTTGGGTTCCATCTCCTGCATTGGCTGGCAGAATTTTTACCATTGAGCAACATGGGAAAATTACGTAAAAAAAAAAAAAAAAAAAAAAAAAAGCAATATATCTGCTTTGAAAAATTGTCTACATATATACCTCAATTGTACCAAAAACTCTTAATGACCTGGATAACCATGGTGGTGTGGTCAAAAATTTAGAGCCAGATATCCTAGAGTGTGAAGTCAAGTGGGCCTTGACAAGTACTACTATGAACAAAGCTAAAGGGGTTGATGGAATTCCAGCTGAGTTATTTCAAATCTTAAAATGATGCTGTTAAAATGCGTCACTCAATATGCCAGGAAACTTCAAAAACTCACAAGTGGTCACAAGACTGGAAAAGATCAGATTTCATTCCAACCTGAAACAAGGGCAATGGCAAAGAATGCACAGACTACCATGCAATTGTGCTCATTACACATGCTTGAGAGGAAATGCTCAAAATCCAACAGACATGAATTGAGAACTTACAGATATACAAGCTCCATTTAGAAAGAGCAGAACAATGAACAAAGCTAGTGGAGGTGATGGAATTGCAATTGAGGTGTTTCATATCCTGAAAGATGATGCTGTGAAAGTGCTGCACTCAATACACCAGCAACTTTGGAAAACTCAGCAGTGGCCACAGGAGGGGAAAAGGTCAGTTTTCATTCCAATCCCAAAGAAAGGCAGTGCCAAAGAATGCTCAAACTACCACACAATTGCACTCATCTCACATGCTAGTAAAGTAATGCTCAAAATTCTCCAAGCCAGGCTTCAGCAATACGTGAAGCATGAACTTCCAGATGTTCAAGCTGGTTTTAGAAAAGGCAGAAGAACCAGAGAACAAATTTCCAACATCCACTGGATCATGGAAAAAGCAAGAGAGTTCCAGAAAAACATATATTTCTGCTTTATCGAATATGCCAAAGTCTTTGACTGTGTGGATCACAATAAACTGGGAAAAATTTGAAAGAGATGGGAATACCAGAGCACCTGATCTGCCTCTTGAGAAAGCTATATGCAGGTCAGAAAGCAACAGTAAGAACTGGACATGGAATAACAGACTGGTTCCAAATAGAAAAAGGAGTATGTCAAGGCTGTATATTGTCACCCTGCTTATTTAACTTATATGCAGAGGACATCATGAGAAAAGCTGGGCTGGAAGAAGCACAAGCTGGAATCAAGATTGCCAGGAGAAATATCAATAACCTCAGATATGCAGATGACACCACCCTTATGGCAGAAAGAGAAGAGGAACTGAAAAGCCTCTTGATGAAAGTGAAAGTGGAGAGTAAAAAAGTTGGCTTAAAGTTCAACATTCAGAAAACAAAGATCATGGCATCTGATCCCATCACTTCATGGGAAATAGTTGGGGAAACAGTGTCAGACTTTACTTTTGGGGCTCCAAAATCACTGCAGATGATGACTGCAGCCATGAAATTAAAAGATGCTTACTCCTTGGAAGGAAAGTTATGATCAACCTAGATAGCATATTCAAAAGCAGAGACATTACTTTGCCAACAAAGGTCCGTCTAGTCAAGGCTATGTTTTTTCCAGTAGTCATGTATGGAAGTGAGAGTTGGACTGTGAAGAAAGCTGAGCGCTGAAGAATTGATGCTTTTGAACTGTGTTGTTGGAGATGACTCTTGCGAGTCCCTTGGACTGCAAGGACATCCAACCAGTCTATTCTAAAGGAGATCAGTCCTGGGATTTCTTTGGAAGGAATGATGTTAAAGCTGAAACTCCTGTACTTTGGCCACCTCATGCGAAGAGTTGACTCATTGGAAAAGACTCTGATGCTGGGATGGACCTGGGGTAGTAGAAGGGGATGACAGAGGGTGAGTTGACTAGATGCATCACTGACTCAATGGACATGAGTTTGTGTGTAAACCATGAGTTGATGATACAGGAAGACCTGGCATCCTGCAATTCATGGGGTAGCAGAGTCGGACATGACTGAGTGTCTGAACTCAACTGACTGATCAACCAGAGATCAAATTGCTAATATTAGTTGGATCATAAAAAAAATCAAGAAAATTCCTAAAAATATCTACTTCTGCTTCATTGACTACAAAAAAACCTTTGACTGTGTGAATTAAAATGAGCTGTGGAAAATTCTTAAAGAGCTGCACATACCAGACCACATTACCTGCCTCCACATAAATCTGTAAGCAGTCAAGAAACATCAGTCAGAATCGTGCTTACATAAAAATTGTACATTGTCACCATGTTTACTTAATTTGTATATGCAGAGTACATCATGGGAACTTCCAGATTGGATCAATCCCAAGCTGGAATCAAGATTTCCTTAGGAAATATCAACAACCTCAGATATTCAGATAATATCACCCAAATGGCAGAAATGGAGAGGAACTAAAGAGTGTCTTTAGTGAAAGAGACTCTTTCAGTCTCTTTCACTGAAGGTGAAAGAAAAGAGTGAAACTGCTGGCTTAAATGCAACATTCAAAAAGCAAAGATTACAGCATCTGGTCCCATTACTTCATAGCAAATAGATGGGGAAAAAGTGGAAGTAGTGATATTTTCTTGGTCTCCAACATCACTATGGACATTGGAATTAAAAGGCACTTGCTCCTTGGATGGAAAGCTATGACAAACCTAGAGAGTGTATTAAAAAGCAAAGGTATCACTTTGCGGACAAAGATCCAAATGGCTAAATCTATGGTTTTCCCAGTAGTCATGTAAGGTTAGGACCATAAAGAGAGTAGGACCATAAAAAAGGCTGAGGGCTGAAAAATAGATGCTTTCAAATTGTGTTTCTGGAGAAAACTCTTGAGAGTCCCTTAGATAGCAAAAGGATCAAACCAATCAATCCTGAAAGAAAGCAACCCTGGATATTCACTAGAAAGACTGATGCTGATGCTGAAACTCCAATTCTTTGGCCATCTGCTGTGAAGAGCCAACTCACTGGAAAAGACATTGATGCTGGGAAAGATTGAGGGCAGGAGGAGAAGGGTGTGACAGTGTATGAGACTGTTGGATGACATCACTGACTCATTGGACATGAGTTTGAGCAAACTCAGGAAGATAGTGGAGGATAGAGAGCCTGGCATGCTACAGCTCTTGAAGTTGCAAAGAGTCCAATAAGACTTAACATCTGAACAACAATAACAATATCTATATCTATCCCCAAAGTGAGGAAAATGTTTGAAATCAATGCATCTATATATCTGACAAAGAACTTATATCCAAACTTTATGAAAATCTATCATCAATAATAAAATTCAAGTTAATAAAATCTGCACAAAGGATTGAGTAGATACTTTCACCAAGAAGATGTATAAATATAAAAGTCATGTATAGCTTTTTGCTCAGCATATTTACTTATTCGGGACATGACAATAAAGTAATAAAATTAAAAATACTGATCATGCCTAATTTTCTATTTTATCTGAATTTTCATTAATATTTAACATGAACACAGATTATATTCTTATTTGTTTGGGTTACATTTCTATTTATTTTTTTGGTTGTTTGTTTCCTGATTTTTCTTGTCTTTTTTTCCCCCTATACACCTAAGAAATTTATCAAGCTAAATTTCATATCATTACTATATTTTTAATTTGGGAAAAATGATTCATAGGAACAATTGTTGATACTTTTTAATGTCATTGAAATTCTTGGTGATATCAACCCAAAACTCAAATATTAAATATATTAATGTGGAAATATTGTTGAGAAAACCTCAAACCACATAACTAATTCCTAATAATTTTCAACTGGTTAAAAACAAACAAAAATGTGGATGCTTTATTTTTTTTTTTTTTTCCACAAAAGAATGTCAGCATCATTATTTACCTCTCTGGCACATATGTAGAATTGCCCTTGATCATGTAATTCTAGTTCTTTTTTTTTTTTTATTTTATTTGGTAGCTAATTACTTTACAATATTGTGGTGGGTTTTGCCATATATTGACATGATTCACCCATGGGTATACATGTGTTCCCCATCCTGACCTTCCCTCCCACCTCCCTCCCCATCCCATCTCTCAGGGCTATCCCAGTGCACCAACCCTGAGCACCCTGTTTCATGCATTGAACCTGCACTAGCAATCTGTTTCACATATGTTAATATAAGTGCTTCAATGCTATTCTTGCAAATCACCCCACTCTCCCTTCTCCCAAAGAGTCCAACAGTCTGTTCTTTACATCTGTGTCTCTTTTGCTGTCTCCCATATAAGGTCATCATTACCATATTTCTAATTCTCTCTAAATATATTTATATATACATATTTCTATATATATATATATATATATGCATTAATATACTGTATTGGTGTTTTTCTTTTTGACTTATGTCGCTCTGTATAATAAGCTCCAGTTTCATCCACCTCATTAGAACCTCATTAGAATTCTTAATAGCTGAGTAATATTCCATTGTGTATATGTACCACCACTTTCTTATCCATTCATCTGCTGATGGACATCTAGGTTGCTTCCATGTCCTGGCTATTGTAAACACTGCTGCAATGAATATTGGGGTCATCATTGAAAGAGAACACCTGTCTCTTTCAGTTCTCCTTTCCTCCTTGTGTATTCCCAGCAGTGGGATTGCTGGGTCATATGACAGTTCTATTTCCGGTTTTTTAAGGAATCTCCATACTGTTCTCCATAATGGAGAACTAGTTTGCATTCCCACTAATAGTGTAAGAAGGCTCCTTTTTCTCTGTACCCTCTCCAGCATTGTTTTTAGACTTTTTGAGAGCACCCATTTTGACCTGGAATGAGATGGTACCTCATTGTGGTTTTGAGTTGCAGTTCTCTGATAATGAGTGATGTTGAGCATCTTTTCATGTTTTGTTAGCCATTTGTACGTCTTTTTTGGAGAAATGTCTGTTTAGCTCTTTGGTCCATTTTTTTTTTTTTTTTTTTTATTGGATCGCTTATTTTTCTGAAATTGAGCTTCAGGAACTGCTTGTATATTTTTGAGATTAATTCTTTGTCAGTTGTTTCGTTTGCTATTATTTTCTCCAATTCTGAAGGCTGTCTTTTCACCTTGCTTATAGTTTCCTTTGTTGTGCAAAAACTTTTAAGTTTAATTATTTCTACCCAAATTAATTTTCCCTTAGATACTCCTTGATCTTCTAGGCTTCAAAAATCCCTTGAGGTGCATTTTATTCAACTAGAACCAGTCAATCCTAAGGAAATCAACGCTGAATATTAATTTGAAGGACTGGTGCTGAAGCTGAGGCTCAAATAACAGGTTCACATCAAAATCTTATTAGTGCAGATTTCTTATTTTGCAAAATCCCAAAATAAAAGTTATTATACATTCTTTCACATTTTTTAGTTTAGTTATTGATTCCTAAATAATAATAATAATAATTCCTATAATGTTATTCAACCATGCAAATTCCAGAAGAGACAAAATCAGTCATTCAATTTCATTGTTGACTTTCTATTTAATGGGTTTAATGTTTTTCTTTTTTTATGCCACAGAAGTAGATCTAATAAAAATGGCCTGATTTTAGATAAAATTTGTCCTTAGATACTATAATAAATTTCCATCATATAGATGAAAGTCAGTAATTCATCACAATCTACTGACATTCTATTTTGCTTAGAATTTGATATACTTAGGACAAAGTTTTTCTACTGTATTTCTACTCATGAGCAGCAATCCCAAAAGATTTTGTGTAAATTGATAAAATACATTATAGATAGACTTTTCAAACTTTTGTCAAAGAAAATAATTTTCTGTAAGTTTTGATCCATCATGAGCTCTATTCCTAAAATGCCATAATGTCTAACAAAGGCCTCTCTGAGTAACAGAGGCATTTCTTAGAGTTTACTTCTATCTAGAATATCTTCACATAAGGAAATTTCATAGGGCAGTTTGAAAACCTGAAGCTTCAGTGGCTTTTAGCTTTATAATTTTAATAGAAAATTAAGAATGTCTTTCAGTCTTGTAAGGTTTTTCAAATATATGACCATATCCACATTTTCTCAATAAATTGATTCACCTTTGGCCTTCAAGAAACAAAAACAAAAGCAGAAAAAATAGTCAAATATCAAGAATTTATAGCTCTCCTTACATATATATATATATATATACGTGTGTGTGTGTGTATATATATATATATATAGATATATATATACGTGTGTATATATATATATATGTGTGTGTGTGTATATATATATATACGTGTATATATATACATACACTGTCATGTCCTACTCTTTACAACCCATGAACTGTAGTCTGCCAGAATCCTCAGTCCAGGGAATTTTTCAGGTAAGAATACTGGATTGAGTTGTCATTTCTTCCTCCAGGGGATCTTCCATCCCAGGGATTGAACTTGAATCTCTTGCATTGGCAGGTAGACTCTTGGCCATTGTACCGCCAAGTATAATTAATATGAATGTCTTTATAGAGCCATTATTTTAGTATATGCACTATATGATGAATCTTCCCCTAAATCTGTTGTGTATACAATGCATATACTGCAATATACATGTATATTTCTACTATCCCTCTGCTAATTTTTTACTGAGATAAAATTAACACTCAAAACTGTTATTTAGTACTCTAATTTTTTATATGTTTATTTATTTTCCTTTTGTGACCCAGACAACGTGGAGTGTTTTGGATAACAGTATGGAATGCTCAGTCCTTCAGCAAAGAATGCTCACAAATAGGATGAAAAGAAATAACATTTTAAGTAAATGATTGTTCATCACAGAAAGACAGACATCAAAACAGGGATGAGAAGAGGAAACAAGGAAAGGAAATTATCATGGAGGAAGTGATGAAATTCATAGTTCATAAATATTAAAAATACTAAGGTGATGGCATCCAGCCCCATTACTGCATGGCAAGTAGAATGGGAAAATGTGGAAGCAGTGACAGATTTCCTCTTTGGGGGCTCCAAAATCACTGTGGATGATAAGTGCAGCCATGATATCAGAAGACAATTGCTTCTTGGCAGGAAAGCATTGACAAATATAGTGTGTTGAAAAGCAGAGACATTACCCTACCAATAAAGGTCCATATAGTCAAGGATATGGTCTTCGCAGTAGTCACATATGGTTGTAGGAGCTGGACTGTAAAGAAGGCAAAGTGACAAAGAATTGAGGCCCTGGAACTGTGATGCTGGAGAAGACTCCTGAAAGTCCCTTGGACAGCAAGGAGACCAAACCTGTCAATCTTAAGTGAGATCAATCCTGAATATTCACTAGAAGGACTGAGGCTGAAGCTGAAACTCCAATATGTTGGTCACCTGATGCGAACAAATGACTCATTGGGAAAGTTCCTGATGCTGGTAAAGATTGAGAGCAGAAGGAAAAGAGGGCAATAGAGGTTGAGATGGCTGGATGGCATCACCAATGCAATGAATGTTAACTTGTGAAAATTCTGGGAGATGGTGAGAGACAGGTAGGCCTGGTGTGCTACAGACCATGAGGTTGGAAAGAGACACAACTGAGTGACGGAACAACAATATGATGATGTACAATACTAATGTCCTGTCCATTGGTCCTTATAACTGTCTTTCCTTCCTTTTCTTCAAGCTTTATTCAGTTAAAATTGACAATTAGCACATATAAGGTATTCAAAATGAAGATATGATATATGAATATATTGTGAAATGGTCACTATGGTATGCTTAGTAAATGATTCATTAATTCATACAGTTAGTATTTAAAATGTGTGTATCATGAGGACCATTAAGATCTACTCTCCTGGCAAATTTCAAGTTTATAATATAGAATTATTGCCTAGAGTCATCATATACATTAGATCCCCAGAACTTTTTCACTGAATAATAGAAAGCTTGACTTCCCTGGTGGCTCAGACGGTAAAGCGTCTGTCTATAATGTGGGAGATCCGGGTTCGATCTCTGGGTTGGGAAGATCCCCTGGAGAAGGAAATGGCAATCCACTCCAGTACTATTGCCTGGAAAATCCCATGGTAAGAGTAGCCTGGTAGGCTACAGTCCATGGGGTCGCAAAGAGTCGGACATGACTGAACGACTTCACTTTCACTTTGTTCATTATTATCCATTTTTCCCACTTTCAAGACTCTGGAAAAAACCACCAGTCTACTCTCTAATTTTATGAATTTAAAATTAAGATTCAACATATATGCGAAGCTATACAGTACTTACCTTTATCAATTTTAGTCAGCATAATGTATTTATGGTTCTTCCATATGTTATAAACAAAACTTCTTGAATTCTGAAAGACAGTCTTGTCCCTCTCAAGACCCATCTGATTGTCACATCTTCTGCCCAATATCATTTTATCTCCCAAGCAGAATAACCACTAAATCTAAGACTGAATATATCTATCTAAGGATACACTGGTTTTAGATTTTATTTTGGATTTAAAATCCTCATTTTTTATTTCATAATGAATGTGAGATTTCTTATAAGCTATATAGCTATTTAATCAATTAATGCTTCTTATTAGCATTAGCTTATACTCATTAGTATAGAAAGTACAGTGTATACCATAAAACATAAAGAGACTCAAAGATTTCTCTGGAACTACAATGATTCTTAATGTAGCTGAAATATTATTTAAATGTAAGTATAAACCAGCAACATTTGACAAAATAAGAAAACTGGAAATTTTTCCACAAAGAGAAAGTGCCATATGTAAATTCTTGATACATGAATATAAGTATGCTATATTTCAGAACTAAAATATTTCTAAAACTTAGACTTTATAACAAAAATTATCATTTGAACTATTTAAGACAGCTTTGTGTCTTTTATACCATGAAGTATACATTTATAAAAGCAAAAAAAAAAACACAATATGTGTGTACTTGTGACTATGAGTGTGTGAAATATAAACCTATAAAATCATATTTAAAGTTTCAGTTTTTGCAGGGCCTGTTTCACATCCTTGTTCCTTAGGCTCTAAATCAGAGGGTTTAACATGGGACCCACAAGGGTGTAAAACAACGAGGACATTTTGTCTTCATCTAGACAGTAGGATGAACTCAGCCTGAAATACATGAAAAATACAGTTTCCTGGAAAATTGCCACATCAGCTAGGCATGAGGTGCATATGGAGAAAACTTTGAACATTCCTTCAGCAGAGTGGATCTTCAAGACTGCTAGAATGATATAACAATAACAGACAAGGACTCCTGAAATGGAGGTCAGTTAAACACAGCCCCCCAAAAAAGTGAATAATGACAACTCACTGACCCATATATCACAGCAGGAAAGGGAGATAAGTGGAGGTAAATCAGGAAAAACTGGTTAATCTCATTTGACCCACAGAAACATAAGCAGAATGCTAATGTTGTGTGTATCAAAGCATCTGCCATTCCCACCAGGTAAACCCCAGCCATGAGCAGGGAGCACACCCTGCTAGACATGCTGACTGGATAGATCAAGGAGCCACTGATGGCCTTGTACTGGTCCTAGGCCATCACTGCCAGCAACAAAGACTCAGAATCTATAAAGTTAGAGAATACCAAAAATTGCAGAGCAGAGCTATAGAAGGAGATTGATCTCTTTTTGGCTAAAAGTTCCAACAACATTTTGGGGTCAATGCCTGTGGAATAGCAGAGGTCACAGAAGGAGAGGTGGCTGAGGAAAAAGTACACAGGTGTGTGTAGCTGGGGATCCATCCTAATTAAAATATTCATTCCAAGATTTGCAGAAGGTTAATGAGATAGACAATAACAAACATGACAAATAAGATCATCTTAGCTTCAGATGATGTGTAATTCCCAGACTTATCTGTAATTCCCCATAATACGAACTCAGTCAAGGATGAGCAGTTTCCTCTTTTCACTTTTCTGTCTTCTTATCTAAACTTTTGAGGAAATGATCAAGAAAATGATACATGTAAGGTAACCATTTCGAGGTGTCCACAAAATATCTGCAGGGAAGAATACATTTTATTTCTGCAATGCTCTTTTTTTATATTTTCAGCGGGATGTCTCTAACATTGGTGGTTTTTTGCACACTGTTTTGAAGATGTGACGAGATACCAATTTATCCAAATACCCTTCTTGATACAAGGAAGGTAGTGCTCAGAGAAACTGAAGAGCTCATGACAGCAACCAGTCAATCCTAAAGGGAATCAGCCCTGATTATTCTTTGGAAGGACTTGACTGATGCTGAAGCTGAAGCTCCAATACTTCAGCCACCTGTTGCAAAGAACCAACTCATTAGAAAAGGTCCTAATGCTGGGAAAGATTGAAGGCACATGGATAAGAAGTGGCAGAAGATGAGATGGTTAGATAGCATCACCAACTCAACTGACATAGATTTGAACAAACTCCAAGAGACAGTGAAGGACAGTGAAGCCGAGAGTGCTGTAGTCCATGGGGTCACAAAGAGTCATACAAGACTTAGTGACTGATCAACAACAACATAGACAGTAATATACCTCAGAAATTACATCTAGATTTACACAGAATTTTCTCAGCTGCCTATCTCGGATATTTTTTATTATCTAATTGATATCAATACTCCTTTAAAGAATGCCCATTGACCAAGTCATTTTCTGAGTGTGTGTGTGCATGCGTTCTCTGTCACTAAATTTTGTTTAGCTGGTTGTGACCTTATGGACTGCAGCCATCCAGGCTCCCTGCCCATGGGATTTTCCAGGCAAGAGTCTTATCCCATGAGGGAAGCCTGGTGGGCTACAGTTCATGAGATCACAAAAAGTGAGATAGGACTTAGAGCATGTGTGCATGCATATACTCATAAAATGACTAAGTCAGTGAGTGTTCTTTAAAGAGGTATTGCTATCTACCTGATGATAATAAAAAATATCCAAGATAGACAGTTGAGAAACTTCTATTTCTAGATGTTGTTCCTAACTAGACTACTGCCATAAGCTCTTTCATTTCTCTGAGCACTACATTCTTCATATAAAGAAGGATATCTAGATGAATTGACATTTCATTACATCTCCAAAGCAGTGTGGAAAAAATACCAATGCTAGAGAAACCAGGCTGAAAGTATATGAATAAATATTTACTATGCTGAAAATATTCCTTGGATACAAAAATGTATTTTCATTATCATGTTCACATAAAATATAATTTAAAATATTTTTGTATTAGTTTTACATAATTTAAAATATGTATGTATTAGTTTGACAATCTATTAGTATACCATAAACTAATAACAATGAAAATAATTATGTTATTGACCCTGGTCTTTAGTATTTAGTGAGACATGAAATAAGTAACTTTGAAATCTTTCTCTAAAAATGTATCACTGCTTTGCCACATGACTAATTACCTATTCGTAGAGTTTCTTCTGCCAAAAGAGGGGTTTTCTTGAACAAAGAAAAATGCTAAAAGGAAGTGAAAACCACAGAATCTAACACCCATTGTAGCCTCTCTTTGGATTTTAATGGATTTTTTATATTATAAAAGTGGAAATAGGGAAAATATTTGCCTATTGTCCCTATTTAGGGACAATAAATGCCTCTGAGATACATAGGTTTCTATCTAGTATCTCTGCATCATGTGTCTGTTATGTGTTTGCATGCAAATCACATGTCTCTGATGTATATGAGACTAGTATGTGGGTAAGGAATTTTTTTTTTTTTCTTTTGACCTTAGTAGCTATGGGGCTTCACATGAAGATGAATATGCACATTTTAATTTTTAAGTTTGCTCCTACATTATATTTTAAATAAAGCAAAACAACCTCACCAGATCAGATCAGATCAGTAGCTCAGTCGTGTCCGACTCTTTGCGACCCCATGAACCGCAGCACGCCAGGCCTCCTTGTCCATCACCAGCTTCCGGAGGTCACCCAGACTCACACCCATCAAGTCAGTGATGCCATCCAGCCATCTCATCCTCTGTCGTCCCCTTCTCCTCCTGCCCTCAATTCCCTCCCAGCATCAGAGTCTTCTCCAGTGAGTCAAATCTTCGCATGAGGTGGCCAAAATATTGGAGTTTCAGCTTTAGCATCACTCCTTCCAAAGAAATTCCAGGATTGATCTCCTTCAGAATGGACTGGTTGGATCTCCTTGCAGTCCAAGGGACTCTCAAGAGTCTTCTCCAACACCACAGTTCAAAAGCATCAATTCTTCGGCGCTCAGCCTTCTTCACAGTCCAGCTCTCACATCCATACATGACCACAGGAAAGACCATAGCCTTGACTAGGCGAACCTTTGTTGGTAAAGTAATGTCTCTGCTTTTGAATATGCTATCTAGGTTGGTCATAACTTTCCTTCCAAGGAGTAAGCGTCTTTTAATTTCATGGCTACAGTCACCATCTAAATTCACCCATATACTACTCTGATGATAAAAGGAGTAATATCTTTCCTATAAGCCAGAACCAAAATAAATTAATTTAATACTTATATTATGGATATTAACAAGTACAGAATCTTCCAGTTCTGAGAAGAAAATATTTTTACTGAACATTAAATTTCAGAATATATTTAACTGAGTAAGCAGGTATTAAATATTTATTTACAAATTGATTTTCCCCAAAATGGGAATGTTTTTGTCCCATGTTCTTTAAATCAGGACCTCAAAACTGAACTGAGATGAGCTGGTTTTAGGTAGCTGAACAATAAACAAATAGCATTTTATTTTACCAGGTACATTGGGACTTAAATCCCTGAGCCACTGCCTTTGGGTGTTGGTGTTGTGCAAACATGTCATTAATTATGTTTCTGCTTCTGTGTATTGCCTCATGAATTCAGGGACAAATTTAGCACAAACTAAGCTTGTATACATCTGTATAGTTATTTAGTTAATCTAGCATAAGGAGGGTTATGCTAAGACGGCTGGATGGCATCACTGACTTGATGGATGTGAGTCTCAGTGAACTCCTGGAGTTGGTGACAGACATGGAGGCCTGGCCTGCTGTGATTCATGGGGTCGCAAAGAGTCAGACACGACTGAGCGACTGATCTGATCTGATCTGATCTGATCTGAAGGAGGGTTGCCCTTGTAGCTCAGTTGGCAAAGAATCTGCCTTGGGTTTGATTCCTGGGTCAGGAATATTCTCTGGAGAAGAAAATGGCAACCACCCCAGTACTCTTGCCTGGAAAATCCCATAGATAGAGGAGCCTTGCAAGCGACAGTCCATGGGGTTCTAAGAGTCACACAACTTAGTGACTAAACCACCACCACCAAGGATGAAGCAGTGTGAAAGAAAGTAGAGAGAAACATTTCCATAATATATGAAGGAAATATTTAAAATATTTTAAAAATATACATTCATTTATATGACAAAGAACTTGCATATAAAATATATAAACTTTCATCAATAGTGAAAAAAAAACTTAACAAAAGCTAAGCAATAAAAAAAAAATTGAACAAATATTCTCAACAAGATGATAAATAAACAAAAGGTTAAAGCATAAGAATTTCATTCTTATGTGAAACAGTAGGTATTAAGGCAATGACAATAAAGTCACAATAAGATAACATTACATAAATGTTAATGGACAGAAATTAAATATTGATCATAACTAATTTTCTGTTTCATCTGTATTCTCATCTGTCAATTTACAGAGACACAAGCTTTCTTATTTGTTTGGGTGTTTTCTCAGTTCTTTTCATTTTTGTCATTGGTGTTGCTTTCCTACTTTTTTTCCTATAGATCTGAGAAATTCATTATGTTAAAATTCATAAATGTAGTACATATACAATTTTGTAAAACTGATTCTTAATGGAAATTTTAATGTCTTTTTATATGTCATAGTCATTCTTGGCTGTGAGAAGCTAAACACTAAAATGTCAACTGTAACTTGTAAAGATATCATTGAGGCAAATATCAAACCACAATATAATTGATAATAATATCCCACTAAAATTAAGAAGAGCTCCAAGGTAGCTCAGTGGTAAAGAATCCAACTACCAGTGGAGGAGACTCAGGAGATGTATGTTCGTTCCCTGAATCAGAAAGATCCCCAGAGGAGGAAATGGCACCCCACTCCAGTATTTTTGCCTGGAAAATTCCGTGAGCTGAGGAGCCTAGTGGCCTACAATCCAGGGGTTGCAAAAAGTCAGACACGACTGATAATACACACACACACACACACACACACACACACACACACACACACACACACACACACCCAAGAAACTGATTATGTTTGAAAAGAGTTTTGCTATCATTATTTACTTCTCTGTTACACATATGGTATATGTAGAGTTGTTCTCAGTCCCCTAACTCTACTCCTATCCAAATTGAATTTTTCCCTCAGGTACAACCCTATCTTCAGGGATGCAAAAATCTCTTGGGTTGCATTTTGTTCAGCAAGAAACAAGTGCTAATTTTTTTTTTTTTTTTTTAACAGGCCTGCTCCTCAAAAACATTTGGACTAACATCCTTTCTCTCTTCCCTCACATAACAATTTTAAACCTGAGTTTGGGCAGCTACACTATTAGTTGCAAGGTGGGTAACCTAAAATATCTCCCAATGTGATTGATGATTCATTAAAAACAGAGATTTTAAGTAATCAAAAACATCTGAAGGAGAAAATGTATGCTTCAAATGCAAGTGAGGAAAAAATAAGTATTTGGGTTTTCCTGATTCTTCTGCTGACACAAAAACAATTTTATGTTGGCAAATACTGCCCAGAAGACGATATTATTTTAGAATGTAATGGTCTGTTCCTTAAACCTAGAGTATTATGATACAGAGTTCATTGCATGCTCTAGTATTGAAGTACATTTGAACTCCCCGCTGCTGTGAGAGTGACCAGGAGAGTCATTGGGTGGACGGATGCAATGTTGTTCTACAAGCAAGGCAGCACTTTCAGTGATATAAAGATTAATAATGTACTGAGATACTCTAGTAATTATGCTCTGTATAAATTTCATAAATGTACATGAATAATCATTTTATATAAGAAATTTTAAGCTTAAAAATAAATATTTTTTCAAACTCATAGTGAAGAAAATTAAGAGGGTAATTTTAAAGTATAATTTGCATACAGAAAAAATTTTCATCTAAAAATGTATACTGCAAAAAATCTTTCAAAAATGGAAAGATTCCTGCACTCAATTAAAAAAAAAACCTAGATTCTCAGAAACTATCCCTACTTCCCTCAGTAATGAATTTTCCATATGATATGTGAGTTTTTATATTTTTAAGGTACAAAGTAGTGAGAGCATACAGCTTTTACACTTCTATGTCTATGTCTGTTTTTTTTTTTTTTTCACTCAAGATTATGTTTGTGAAGTTTCTCTATGCTCTTGTATGAGGATGTAGTTATTCATTCACATTGCTGTGTACTTTTCCAGCATACAAACTTATCATAAAGTCATTTGTCTAATCTAAAGCAAGAGTCAGTACATTTGACCTGTTAAGTTGTATTAGAGCTGTGAAACACCATTTATTTATCTATTATGGATGGTTGCTTTGGTGATAGAGGATAAAACTCTTTAGATATACCAAGATTTTATGGCTTACACACCCTAAAATACACAGTATTAAACACTTTCAGGAAAGTATGCAAAGTCTTGATCTAATATATTAAAAGAAATGAGTTGCTTTTGGTGTTATGCTACTGTGATTAATACAGTGGTGATCCTTTCTATGCATGCCTTTTGGGTACATATTCACTCAATATTCTTGGACATACTTCTAGGAATGAGAATTTTGGTCCTGTTAGGTAGTTAGAATATGGAAAAGAAGTCCAGAATGGCAGTGGCTAAAAAGACAAGGAAGGGAAAAGCCCGTGAAAATAGAACAAAGGAAGGTCCCAGGAACAGAGTGAGAACCTTCTGGCTAGCCGAATTTACATAGGGCTATTTCCTAGGCAATTTCCAAGGCAATTTCCAAGGCAATTTCCTAGGCAATTTCCGAGACAATTTCCTAGGCAATTTCCAAGGCAATTTCCAAGGGGAGGAAAAAAAAAAAAAAAACATAAAAAGAGGAGGCAAAGAGCCAGGGTTGGTCTCTCTGTCTCTCTGTCTCTGTCTCTGTCTCTCTCTCTCTCTCCCCCTCCTGCATGTGTGCTCTTTCTCTCTCTCTTCTCTTCATGTCTTTTGGGTTGGCATGCCCTCACAACTGAAAGATGTATTTTCCTTTATTTTCTAAATAAAACTGATCTGTTATAACAGCTATAACATGGTCTGTCTGAGAGCTGTAACATGCCGAGGGCTTTAGCTTCCGTTTCTTCAAACATTTGTTGTGATAAAACAGAACAAAGGAGATTACACTCCCCTGACAGTCTTAAGACATTTATAGGTCGAGCTATAGGAGACTCAGACATAGAATTTTTCCAAGTGTAATATCAAATCTCAATCTACTGTCAATGCATAAAAACTGGTTGTTTCACAACCTCAACAGCAATAGAAACTTGTTTACTATTTGATATGTAAAGAAATACTTCTGCCATTTGGTAAATTTCAACACAACTCTTAACCGTTTATTTCACTTCCATTTACCTGAGCACTAATAAAGTTGGTTATACACTACTATAAGTTAAAGTTTGCAGACTCAAGCCATGAGCTACTCCAGAATTTGTGACCTCCAGAGGAGAGGAGTTTGATCTGGAATCAGAGAGAAGGTTTGATCACTTGAAGCTTTTGTGTAACAAAGTTTTATTAAAGTATAAGGGGGATAGAAGAAGCTCTTACATAGACATCAGAAGGAGGCAAAGAGTGTGCCCCTCCCCTTCATAGCTTTTCAGTTCAGTTAAGTTCAGTCGCTCAGTCGTGTCCGACTCTTTGCAACCCCATGAATTGCAGCACGCCAGGCCTCCCTGTCCATCACCAACTCCCAGAGTTCACTCAGACATTCGTCCATCATGTCAGTGATGCCATCCAGCCATCTCGTCCTTTGTCATCCCCTTTTCTTCCTGCCCCCAATCCCTCCCAGCATCAGAGTCTTTTCCAATGATTCAACTCTTCGCATGAGGTGGCCAAAATACTGGAGTTTCAGCTTTAGTATCATTCCTTCCAAAGAAATCCCAGGGCTGATCTCCTTCAGAATGGACTGGTTGAAACTCCTTGCAGTCCAAAGGACTCTCAAGAGTCTTCTAAAACATCACAGTTCAAAAGAATCAATTCTTTGGTGCTCAGCTTTCTTCACAGCCCAACTCTCACATCCATACATGACCACAGGAAAGACCATAGCCTTGACTAGACGGACCTTTGTTGGCAAAATAATGTCTCTGCTTTTGAATATGCTATCTAGGTTGGTCATAACTTTCCTTCCAAGGAGTAAGTGTCTTTTAATTTCATGGCTGCAGTCACCATCTGCAGTGATTTTGGAGCCCAAAAAAATAAAGTCTGACACTGTTTCCACTGTTTCCCCATCTATTTCCCATGAAGTGATGGGACTGAATGCCATGGTCTTCGTTTTCTGAATGTTGAGCTTTAATCCAAATTTTTCACTCTCCACTTTCACTTTCATCAAGAGGCTTTTTAGTTCTTCTTCACTTTCTGCCATAAGGGTGGTGTCATCTGCATATCTGAGGTTATTGATATTTCTCCCAGTAATCTTGATTCCAGTTTGTGCTGCTTCCAGCCCAGCACTTTTCATGATATACTCTGCATAGAATTTAAATAAGCAGGGTGACAATATACAGCCTTGACGTACTCCTTTTCCTATTTGGAAGCAGACTGTTATTCCATGTCCAGTTCTAACTGTTGCTTCCTGACCTGCATACAGATTTCTCAAGAGGCACGTCAGATGGTCTGGTATTCCCATCTTTTTCAGAAATGTCCACAGTTTATTGTGATCCACACAGTCAAAGACTTTGGCATAGTCAATAAAGCAGAAATAAATGTTTTCTGGAACTCTCTTGTTTTTTCCATTTAGCAAGGAGTTGTATATCTGTTAAAGAATCACCTCAAAGCAGAGAGTTGCATCAGGCCCCTCTCCCACAACATGCATTTTGAGACAGCATAGGGCATAAGGTGAGTCATCCCCAGCCATATAACAACTGACATGAACATTAAAGGAAGGCAGACTTCCAAGCAAGTACATATTTTCATTAACATAGTTTAAGAGAACATTTCCATGAGTAAGACATACAGATTTGTTGAGCCATTATTGGTTCAAGGTTTGAGAAATATTAAGTCCAGGCGGAACCAGGTGTCCTCCTGAAAACACAGAATTAAAAACAACAACAACAACAACAACAAATAACTCCTTTTAATTTTGTATAGAGAAGGGGGAAAAAATGTATGTCAGTTGCAGTCTATTTCCTCTGCTTGGAGATCTTTAACCTTCCTGCCTGTTACCCTCAAAAGGAATCTATGAGATTTTGAACTTGGGTAACAGGACATGTAAAACAGCTGTTTTTGAAAGTTTTTGGACTACTCACTCTCACAGTGTCTTTACGGCTTCATGTAACTGATATTTCAGGTTGAGTGAGAGTGAAAGTCACTCAGTCATGTTTGACTCTTTGTGACCCCATGGACTATACAGTCCATGGAATTCTCCAAGTCAAAATACTGGAGTGAGTAGCCTTTCCCTTCTCCAGGGAATCTTCCCAACCCAGGAATTGAACTGGAGTCTCCTGCGTTGCAGGTGAATTCTTTACCAGCTGAGCTATCTGGCCTATATGCTCTGATCAATTCTTTGAATGAAAGTGAAGTGACGCTTTTTTTTTTTTTTTTTTAATTACTCAAATTGTTTCCATTTATAAGGATGAGTTTACACAACAGTTGAATCATATTCTATAGAGGCAGATCATATCACCTGGAAAGAACCTTAGAGGTAATCTTACTTAAATCCCCCTTCTACACAGTGTGATCTGGAGAACAGAAAGTAAGTGTGAGGTATTTAGAGTGTTGTTGCTGCCTCATTCATAGCATGGTTCTAACTAAAGAGAAACACATCTTGGGACGTTAAAGATTTCTGCCTCTAGCTTTAACCCAGATTCTCCTACTTATTTGTCTATTGAACATTGCTGCTATTCTATTTGTAATGAGTATACTTGTACAGCATATAACAAGTATGAGTGTGTCTGTCTTCTGCATTAGACATTTACCAAATCTAACATTGTATTGCCATGTTTCAGTTCAGTTCAGTCACTCAGTTGTGTCTGACTCTTTGCAACCCCATGGACTGCAGCACACCAGGCTTACCTGTCCATCACCAACTCCAAGAGCTTGCTCAAACTCATGCCATTGAGTCAGTAATTGCCACGGTTATTCTAAAGTATTTCAGTGGTAAGAATGAAGAAAAGGGTCAAGATACAGAAATTTGACTGTAATATTAAAACATTACATATCTCATTGATAAATTGTATTTGCACAATGATATTTTCCACAAGTCATTGGTGAATTTATGAGGATAATATGATGTGAAGACATTAAAATGGTAAAGAATGAAGAATACTGAAAATGACAGGCTAGAATAAAGTTTTTGATGTATTGTTGCCTTTTTTCCCACACATTAATATCAAAAAAGAAGAATCATTTTGCCCAAATTCTTTTCTGACTTAGAAATTATCTAAAAATAAAAATAAAAAAATCTCCATAATTTCTCATTAATTTCTTCACTTTGAGAAGAGCAAGCATACAATCAACTGAAACTGTCAGTTCTATTTTAGGAATTCCATTTAATAGGCTTAAAATGTTCTCCTATTTATACATTACTCACTAGATATAATAAAATGAGCTAGTTCTCATATTGAATCCGTCTTTAGATGCTGACATAAAACTGATCATATATATGAAGATGGATTAATTAGATCAATGTTTATTAATCTCTGAATTAATGGTAACCCATAGGTACCCTATTTTGATTAAGTATATTTCTGACCATGTTTGCTGCCATGTTGCTGCTCATAAGCAACAAGTCAAAAGAAGTTTGATTGAATTGATAAAGTATGCCAGGAGTATACATATTTAAGTCTTTCATATTATGCAAGAATTATTTTAATTTTTTCATCATGAGTGTTTTTCTTAACATGTCATAGAGTTTCACAGATACCACTCTGAACAACAGAGGAATTATGTAGGCTTTAGTTTTCCATTCTGAAATATTGTCACATAAGAACATTTTACAGTGGCAGCTAGAAAATTGAAGACCATCAGAGGTTTTTAAAATGGATAAATATAAGTCTCTTACAGTATATTATGGTATTTTACATACATGGCCACATCCTAGTTTTCTCAACAAACTAATTTAGAGCTTTAGCCTTCAGGACACCAGATCAAAAGCAGATGAAAAAGCCAAATATCAGTAACAGAGCTTATTCTTTCTGGTGAAATTAATAAGCATGTTTTTATAGTATGCTATCTTAATGTCCAAAACCACTGTATGCACCTTCCAAACAACCTTGTATATATGTGTTCAATATGTTAACTATATTCTGATATACAGTTTAAGCTACTTATCAAACCTTCATTTAATTTTGTTTTAAGAAAAGTGAAAGTGAAGTTGCTCAGTCATGTCTGACTCTTTGAGACCCCATGAGCTGTATTCTACCAGGCTCCTCAGTCCATGGAATTTTCCAGCCTAGAGTACTGGAGTGGGTTGCCATTTCCTTCTCCAGGGGATCTTCCCAACTCAGGGATTGCACCCGTGTCTCCTGCATTGCAGGCAGATGCTTTACCATCTTGAGCCACCAGGGAAGCCCAATTTTGTACTGACATATAATTAGTAGTGAAAAAGTGTTGTCTTCTATTTTTAGTTTACTACATATGTGTTTATTTGACCTTCCAGGCAACATGTAGTGTTTTGTTTACATAATGCAATGCTCAATCTCTATCAAATAATTTTGATAAAGAGGGTGAAAAAAGTTATCTTTTAAAATAGGTGTTTTTTTAGAACTACAAAGAGACAAAGAAGGGTATTTAACCAGAGCTAAGAATAGGGCTTCCCTGGTGGCTCAGAGGGTAAAGTGTCTTCCTGCAGTGCAGGAGACCTGGATTTGATCCCTGGGTGGGGAAGATCCCTTGGAGAAGGAAATCTCAACCCATTCCAGTACTCTTGCCTGGAGAATCCCAAGAACGGAGAAGCCTGGTGGGCTATAGTCCATGGGGTCAAAAAGAATCAGATACAACTGAGCGACTTCACTTTCACTTTCTTTCAAGAATAGGAAAAAGGGAAGGAAATTGGTGTGGAGAGATCACAGAAGAATTGATAGTTGATAATGAAGCACAATTATGTACTTTACCATGATTCTGTCCACTGTCTCTTATCTTCTTTTACTCTTTTTTTTCAAGCTGTATTCAAATAAAATTGACAAATAACATGCATATGTTATAGGGCATGAGTATTTAATATATGTTACATTCTGAAATAATTACTAAAATAAAGTTAGTTAACACATTCATTGATTTACATAGCTATCATTTTGAATGTGCATACCATGAAAACCCTTAAAGTCTACTCTCTGAGAAAATTTCAGTCTTACAATACACAGCTGTTAACTAGAGTCACAGTGCATATTGGACCACCATAACTTATTCATCAAGTAATAGAAAGTTTGTAAACTTTGACCAGCATCTCCCATTGCTCCCACCTTTCAGCTTGTAGCAACAGCCAATCTATTATCTATTTCTTCTATGTGTTTAACAGATTGGATTCTTCCTGTATATAAGACCGTACAGTACTTGTCTTCCTCTGTATGAATTTTTTCACTTAGCATATGGCCCTCATGGTTCTTTCATGTTGTAGCCATTATGACTTCTAACAAGCATGAACTCATACACTTCAAGATCGGAGTACCTGTCAGATCCTCTGCTGGCTATTTTTTTCATCTAAAAATTGAATCATTTCTGATTTAACTTAATATCCAAAGATGCCATTCCTTTAGACTGGTTTTGGATATGTTTACTTTTGAAAAATAGACCAGTAAGTGTTATCTCACGATGAATTCCAGGCCTTTTATGAATTACTTGGTGGTTTAGTTAATACATTAGTACTCACTTATATTTAGTAGCATTTAACCTATAAGATGTATTGTAGTACATAAAGAACTGAAAAGCTCAATCAATGAATAAAATGTACTATAAATCTTAAATAGTGTAATTTAAATAGTGCTTGACTTAAAACTGAACAAAAATCAACATATTGAAAAAGTCAGAAAAGTTTTTTTTTTTTTTTTTTCCCAGAAACTAATGCCATATACAAATTCTGAAAATATAATAAAGCATGACAGGTGGGGGAAATAGCAATATACCTCAAATAGAAATTACTTTTCTCTCAAAACTTACCATTTATTTAAAAAAATCAGCAATCACTATATATGTATGGATGCATATGTGTGCACATATACATAATATAAAATTTTAAACCATTTATTTTTAAATTTTTTCAGAGTCTGTTTCACATCCTTATTCCTTAAGCTATAAATCAGAGGGTTTAACATGGGAATCACAAGGGTGTAAAACAAAGAGGTCATTTTGTCTTTATCTAGAGAGTAGGAAGAACTTGGCCTAAAATACATGAAGAGCATTGTTCCCTGGAAAATTGCCATAGAAATTAGGTGAGAGATACAGGTAGAGAAAGCTTTGAACCCCGCTTTGGCAGAGTGGATCTTCAAGACTGATAAGATAATATAACAATAAGAGACAAAGACTCCTGAAATTGTTCTCAGTTTAATGAAGACCAAAACAGTAAGTATCAGTAATTCATTGACCTGTGTATCTGGACAAGATAGCAATAGAAGAGGAAGGAAAGTTATGTCCAACCTAGACAGCATATTCAAAAGCAGAGACATTACTTTGCCAACAAAGTTCCATCTAGTCAAGGTTATGGTTTTTCCCATAGTCATGTATGGATGTGAGAGTTGGACCATGAAGAAGGCTGAGTGCTGAAGAATTGGTGCTTTGAACTGTGGTGTTGGAGAAGACTCTTGAGAGTCCCTTGGACTGCAAGGAGATCCAACCAGTCCATTCTGAAGGAGATCAGCCTTGGGATTTCTTTGAAAGGAATGATACTAAAGCTAAAACTCCAGTACTTTGGCCACCTCATGTGAAGAGTTGATTCATTGGAAAAGCCTCTGTTGCTGGGAGGGATTGGGGGCAGGAGAAGAAGGGGACGACAGAGGATGAGATGGCTGGATGGCATCACTGACTATAAAGCTCCGGGAGGCTGGAGTGATCACCAGCTACAGGGAGGCCTGGCGTGCTGCAATTCGCAGAGTCGCAAAGAGTCAGACAGGACTGAACTGAACTGAATTGAACATCACACACACAAAAACAAGTGATTAACCTCATTTGACCCACAGAAACATAAGTGGAATGCTAATATCATGTATATCAAAGTCTCTGCTATATTCACCAGATAATCCCCGAGGAGCAGGGAGCACACCCTGCTGGACATGCTAACCGCATAGAGCAAGGGGCTGCAGATGACCTTGTACCAGTCATAGGCCATCACTGCCAGCAGGAGACACTCAGAATCTGCAAAGGTATAGAGCACCAAAAGTCGCAGAGCACAGCTACAGAAGGGAATTGATTTATTCTTAGCAAATAGGTCTAACAGCATCTCTGGGCCAACTGCTGTGGCAATGCTGAGGTCACTGCAGGAGAGGTGAGGAAAAAGTACATGGGTGTGTGCAGCTGGGTATCCATTCTGATCAGGGTTATCATTCCAAGATTTTCCAGAAGACTAATGAAATAAACCAGGAGAAATATGGTAAACAGAATCACTTTGGTCTCAATTTTATCAGTAATTCCGAAGAAAATGAATTCAGTTAAGGAGAAGCAATTCCCTGTGTCCATTCTTCTTTGTTATTGTGCAACGTTTTGGAGAAAATGATCAAGAATATGATACTTGCATGTGTGACACTTTTTGGCATCTACAAAATGTAATAAGACCATTTTTTTTCCTGTAAGTGTCTTTTTATACTTATAAAACTATCCAGTCATGTACCCACTCTTTAAAGAAGCATGGCCCTCTATTCTGCAATATTAAAAAACTGAAAAAGACCTTTGAAAAATTGGATATAAATCGAGATGTCACTCATGTGGTTTTTTACATTCTACAAGCTCTTCTCTGAGTGTTAGTTTTTTCATCCCAGGGAGTAGACTTGAAGAAATTTAACTCTTTACCTCTAGAGAAAAACCTAGAGAGATGTCAGTGTTAGAGACTGTAAGACACAGACTATTTATGAAGGCTGAAAATAGGCACTTAGATACAAAAAAACGATAACAATTTTTATATTTCTCAAAGTATGATTGGTTTCAGAGAATTTGACTTAATTCACTGAACTTGGTGAGAAACAGTAAGTATATCAATGACTGCTGCTACTGCTGCTAAGTCGCGTCAGTTGTGGTACTGCTGCTAAGTCGCGTCAGTCGTGGCCGACTCTGTGCGACCCCATAGACGGCAGCCCACCAGGCTTCCCCGTCCCTGGGATTCTCCAAGCAATAACACTGGAGTGGGTTGCCATTTCCTTCTCCAATGCATGAAAGTGAAAAGTGAACGTGAAGTCGCTCAGTTGTGTCCAACTCTAGCGACCCCATGGACTACAGCCTACCAGGCTCCTCCATCCATGGGATTTTCCAGGCAAAAGTACTGGAGTGGGATGCCATTGCCTTCTCCATATCAATGACTAGTAATAAAAATAATTATGTTACTGATTTTAGTTTATGTTATATTCAGTATTTGTTGAGACATGAATGAAGTATTATTAACCTGGTTTTCTAGAAATTTATTCATGCGTTCCCCCAATACTCATTACCTCTTTGTGGAGTAGTAGTTGTCAAAAGGTGAATTCCTCTTTTTAAAAAAAAAAAAAAAAAAAAAATTTTAGTTTATTTAACTTTACAATATTGTATTGGTTATGCCATATATCAAAATGAATCTGCCACAGGTATACATGTGTTCCCCATCCTGAACCCTCCTCCCTCCTCCCTCCCCATCCCATCCCTCTTAATGAGTGGATAAAAGAGCTAAAAGGAAGTGAAAATGACAGAACTTATTGCATAATTCACATCATTATAGATTTTAAATGGCTTGTTAGTTACTAAATTGGAAATAAGATGAGGGACAATAATGTTTCTAAAATACATAGACTTTTCTCTTTGTAATATATGTGTATGTGTTTACATGTTACTGTTTATAAGAAATGAATGTAAGCAATGAACTTTTTTCCCCTCAGAACTAAGTAAACATGGCATATGGTTCACATGGAGATTAATTTGTACATGTTTTTATTTTTATTGTGGACCTACTCTGTTTTAATAAAACAAAACATACTTTAAATTCATGTATACATCTTTCCAATGATAAAAAGTTAATATTTCCTATGAAGAAAGAGCAAAATGAAATAAATAGTTGCATTGTGGATATTAACAATGTCAGATTCTTGTGATTCAGAGATAAAAATATTTCTAGCCATTGATTTCAGATTTTAATGAGTAGGCATACACAAAATGGTTCATTTTCAATACTTTTTCCTCAAAATGTTAAGTATTTCTTATATATTCTTTAAGTTAGGAACTGGAGACCTACCTGAGATGAGCAGGTATTGGCTAGTTGAACAATTAGCAGATGGCTTCTAATTTTACCAGGTACTGCTGCTGCTGCTGCTGCTGCTAAGTCGCTTCAGCCGTGTCCGACTCTGTGTGACCCCAGAGACGGGCAGCCCACCAGGCTGCCCCTTCCCTGGGATTCTCCAGGCAAGAACACTGGAGTGGGTTGCCATTTCCTTCTCCAATGCATGAAAGTGAAAAGTGAAACTGAAGTAGCTCAGTCGTTTCTGACTCTTAGCGACCCCATGGACTGGAGCCTACCAGGCTCCTCCATCCATGGGATTTTCCAGGCAAGAGTACTGGGTTGGAGTGTCATTGCCTTCCCCGGCACTCTCCCTCTATATGTGTGCTATTTAAGAAGGGCTTCATAAAGGCACTTTGTGTGTTGTGTATGTATGTGTGTGAGACGAGACTACACACTTGCTCACAGATTTAATAATAATAGCATTGAAAAACTATTAATAAGCAAATCATTAATTAGATATTAACAGAGTTCTATAATGAATTAATGATAGTTTGGGAAGAATAAATCAGATTGTACACACTTTTCTCATATCTTCTTTAGAGATACAGTACCTCTTTATCTTTCCTTTGAATTTTTTCCATACTCTGCCTACCTTGATGAATAAAAATGTTCAGAAATATTGTAAGTCACTGCTGAGTTTAGCCATTAAGAAGACAGTACCTGAAAGTCATGATCTATAGTACAGAAAGTCTGACAAATCATCTGAAAAAACAGATTTCACAAGTTCTGAGAAAATATGGACTGGGAAGGGGAGAATTTTTAGTCCATTTAGCTAGTCATTTACATCCTGTGCAGTTATGAAAAACCTTGCAACCTGACCCATCTTTCCATGAATATTTCATGTATCGTCAGTTAACATGAGAGATTAAACAAGATAATTAATCAATTTTCATCATGTTAAGTCATTTAGGTTTGTAATACAGTTTTATGAAGTAAGAGATAACAGAAAGTGAGTGGGAAAATAAATCAGAGAAAAACAAATTTTAAGTGTGTTGTGCTGTGCTTAGTCACTCAGTCATGTCAGACTCTCTGTGATATAATGAACTGTAGTCCAACAGGCCCCTCTGTCAATGGGCTTGTCCAACCAAGAATACTGGAGTGGGTAGCCATTTCCTTCTTCAGAGGATCTTCCCACCCAGGAATTGAACCAGGGTCTTCTGTGTAGCAGGTAGATTCTTTACCTTCTGAGCTACGAGGGAAGCATAGACATACATACATACATATATACATATACATATACATATATATATATATATATATATAAAGATTGAAGAAAATATTTGAAAACCATATATTTATCTGACAGAGAAATAATGCCTTTTGGAGCATAGCTCCATGGTGGACCCAAAGATGTTCATATTGAGAGAAGCAAGTCAGATAGAGAAAGTTAAATACTATAAGAAAACATTTACATGTGAAATCTAGAGTAGGGTACAAGCTAACATTTTTACAAAACAGCAACAGTCACAGATGTTTGAGTTCCTTTTCTGATTTCTCCTTTTATTTGTTTCTTGCTCTTATCTACCTTATTTTCTCTAAAACTAAGAAATTCAGCAGGTTAAAATTCATTTAATTAGTCCATTTTTAATTTGAGGCAAATTACACCTAGTGAAAAATTTTGTTGATTTTTAATTGTTATTCCCATTCTTGGTGTAATAATCCCAACTGTTGTTTATTACTTTTGTCACTAAGTCAAGTCTGACTCTTTTGTGGCCCTGTGGACTGTAGCCCACCAGGCTACTCTGTCTCTGGGATTTCCCAAGCAAGAATACCTAAGTGGATTGCCTTTTTCTTCTCCAGGGGATCTTCTCCCGGGTATACAACCTGTGTCTACTGCATTGGTAGGCAGATTATTTACCGCTGAGCCACTAGGGAAGCCGAATCACACAAATATTAACATATCAAATACAGTATTCTATGAGGATATTTTTGAGACAAATAACAAACCACATAACAAATTGTTAGTTTCTCACTAAAATCAAGAAACTGATACATTTGCATTACAAAAGAGTTTAATTATCATTATTTACTTCATTGTCACACATATGGCATATATAGAATTGTTTTAGTCACCTCATTATAATCCTATTCATTTTAATGTTCCTTCAGCTACATCCTTGTCTTCTGGGATAGAAAAACACCTTGGGGTGTATTTCATTCATCCAGAACCTGGCTTTAGTGTTCACCAACACTTTCCAATCTACTCTCACCCAACAATTTAAAGCTGAGTTTGGGGAGATAAATTATTATTTTAAGTTGGATAATATAAAATATCTCCCAATTGGATTTGTGTTTCATTAAAGATGGAGATATTAAATAATCGAAAAACATATCTTTAGAAGAAAATGTCTTCCTCATACATAAACAAGTGGGAAGAATTCTCTAAGATTTTCCTGGTATTCCTGGTAACATTAAGACAGTTCTCTATTGGCAACTGTGTACCAAGGAAATTACTTTTTTCAGAATATTGTTTCTTTTCCTCAAACCTAGAGTACTGTGACACAGAGTTCATTGAATGACACAGTACAAAATACATTATGTCTCAGTGCAGCTAAGAGAATTACTGGGAAAGCCAATGTGTGAATAAAGACAGTGTTTTTCTACAAGCAAGGCAGCACTTCTAATAACATAAAGATGAATACTGTACTGAGATACTCTTTGGAATTATGCACTACACTAAAATCACATATGTACACTGAACATTCCTTTTGTACAATAGGGCTTTAGATTTAAAAGTACAAATAAGGTTTCTTACCATTTCTCATTGAATGTACTTTGCTTAAGAAAAAAAAAAAAAGGAAAATCAGAATTTAATATACATAGAGTTTCACCTTAAAAAAGTACTGAAAATACATTTTCAGAAATGAAACTATAAAGAGACCAAAGAAAAATTTAATATCATCTTGGCAATTTTCCCCACATCCATCACAAATTAGTGTTCAATACAAAACATTAGAGCTTTCCCCGTGGCTCAGCTGGTAAAGTCTCAGCCTGCAATGTGGGAGACATGGGTTCAAACCCTGGGTTGGGAAAATCCACTGGAGAAGGGAAAAGCTGCTGCTGCTGCTGCTAAGTCACTTCAGTCCTGGAGAATTCCATGGATTGTATAGTTCATGGGGTCACAAAGAGTCAGACATGACTGAGTAATTTTCACAATATGTGACTTAGTTTGTGTATTTTTGAGGTATATACCAGGGAAACAATATTGCCTTTACACTATTATGTCTGGCTTCTTTCATTCAGTATTATGTTTGTGATCTACATTGCAGTCTACTTTTTCAACATGCAAACTTACCATAAAGTTATTTATCTAATCCATGTCAGAAGCCAACAAACTTGATCCATAATATTTTACCTAAGCTGAGACACACCATTTCTATGTGTATCACAAATGGTTGCTTTTGGAATATAGCAAAAAACTGTTTAGGCGTGGCTAAGAGTTTATGGCCCACAAAGCCTAAAATATAGACTATTAAAACATTAAAGACAAGCTTGTCAAATCTTATTCTAATGTACTGGGCAAAAATTAATGAGTTATTTTCACTGTTACAGTATTTCAAATACTACCATGGTGAATATTTCTGTACATGACTTTTAGTATAGATATTCATCTTTCCCTCTACGGGCATAATTCCAGGCATGGTATTTTTGGTCCTAGGACATTTGTATAGTGAGCTATAGAAGAGTCAGCCATGGAGTTTTACCAAGTGCTGTGGCAATTTTCCATCTCCTGTCAATGTGTGAAGGTCATTTTGCTTCACAACTTCACCAGTAGTTGATAATTCAATTACTTATATCTTGCCATTCTGTAGATGATAAAATATGACTTTACTTTTTGTTTCAGTTTTATTTGTCTGAGCACTAGTAAGGTTGAATATCTACTTCCATGAGGAATCTATGAGATTCTGAATTTGAATAACAGGCCATAGCATTCTTTGTTTGAAAATGAAGTGTTCAAGTCCAAAAAACTCAGAGAGCACCAAACAGGATAAACCAAAGGCAAAGCACCCCAAGACACATATTAATCTAACAAAGATCAAACACAAAGAACAAATATTAAAAGGAGCAAGGGAAAAACAACAAATAACACAGAAGCGGATTCTTCTAAAGATAACAGCTAATCTTTCAATAGAAACTTTTAAGGACAGAAGGGAATGACAAGACATGCTTAAATTTGATGAAAGAAAATAAACTGCAACCCAGATAACTGTACCCAGTAATGATCTCATTCAAATATGAAGGCGAAATCAAAAGCTTTACAGAGAAGCAAAAGCTGAGAGAACTCAGCACCACCAAACCAGCTTTCCAACAAATGCTAAAGGATCTTCTCTAGACAGGAAACACAAAAAGGGGTACAAACTCGAAGTGAAAACAATAAAGTAAAAGGCAATGAAGTCATACTTATCAATAATTACCTTAAAGGTAAATGGGTTGAATGCCCCAACAAAAAGACAAAGACTGGCTGAATGGATACAAAAACTAGACCCCTATATATGCTGTCTACAAGAGACCCACCTCAAAACAGGGGACACATACAGACTGAAAGTGAAGGGCTGAGAAAAGATATTCTATGCAAATAGAGACCAAAAGAAAGCAGGAGTAGCAATACTCATATCAGATCAAATAGACTTTAAAACAAAGACTGTGAAAAGAGACAAAGAAGGACACTACATAATGATCAAAGGATCGATCCAAGAAGAAGAAATAACAATTATAAATATATATGCACCCAACATAGAAGCACCGCAATATGTAAGACAAATGCTAACAAGTATGAATGGGGAAATTAACAATAACACAATAATAGTGGGATACTTTAATACCCCACTCACACCTATGGATAGATCAACTAAATAGAAAATTAACAAGGAAACACAAACTTTAAATGATACAATAGACCAGTTAGACCTAATTGATATCTATAGGACATTTTACCCCAAAACAATAAATGTCACCTTTTTCTCAAGTGCACATGGAACCTTCTACAGGATAGATCACATCCTGGGCCTTGGTAAATTAAAAAAAAATTGAAATCATTCCAAGCATCTTTTTTTTTTAAACATAAATTTATTTATTTTAATTGGAGGCTGATTACAATATTGTATTGGTTTTGCCATACATCAACATGAATCCACCACAGGTGTACAGATGTTCTGACCACATTGCAGTAAGATTAGATGTCAATTACAGGAGAAAAACAATTAAAAATTCCAACATATGGAGGCTGGAAAACACACTGCTGAATAACCAACAAATCACAGAAGAAATAAACATATGCATAGAAATGAATGAAAATGAAAACACAACAACCCAAAACCTGTGGGACACTGTAAAAGCAGTGCTAAAAGGAAGGTTCAGAGCAATACAGGCTCACCTCAAGAAACAAGAAAAAAGTAAAATAAATAACCTAACTCTACACCTAAAGCAACTTGAAAAGGAAGAAATGATGAACCCCAGGTTTAGTAGAAGGAAAGAAATATTTAAAATTAGGGCAGAAATAAATGTAAAAGAAACAAAAGAGACCATAGCAAAAATCAATGAAGCCAAAAGCTGGTTCTTTGAGAAGATAAGTAAAATTGACAAACCATTAGCCAGACTCATCAAGAAACAGTAAGAACAAATCAACAAAATTAGAAATGCAAATGGAGAGATCACCACAGACAACACACAAATACAAAGGATAATAAGACACTACTATCTGGTCCCATCACTACATGGGAAATAGATGGAGAAACAGTGGAAACAGTGTCAGATTTTATTTTACTGGGCTCCAAAATCACTGCAGATGGTGACTGCAGCCATGAAATTAAAAGACGCTTACTCCTTGGAAGGAAAGTTATGACCAACCTAGATAGCATATTCAAAAGCAGAGACATCACTTTGCCAACAAAGGTTCGCCTAGTCAAGGCTATGGTCTTTCCTGTGGTCATGTATGGATGTAAGAGCTCGACTGTGAAGAAGGCTGAGCGCTGAAGAATTGATGCTTTTGAAATGTGGTATTGGAGAAGACTCTTGAGAGTCCCTTGGACTGCAAGGAGATCCAACCAGTCCATTCTGAAGGAGATCAGCCATGTGATATCTTTGGAAGGAATGATGCTAAAGCTGAAACTCCAGTATTTTGGCCACCTCATGCGAAGAGTTGACTCATTGGAGAAGACTCTGATGCTGGGAGGGATTGGGGGCAGGAGGAGAAGGGGACGACAGAGGATGAGATGGCTGGATGGCATCACTGACTCAATGGATGTGAGTCTGAGTGACCTCCGAGAGCTCGTGATGGACAGGGAGGCCTGGCGTGCTGCAGTTCATGGGGTCGCAAAGAGTCAGACACGACTGAGCGACTGATCTGATCTGATCTGATCAGTAATTATATGACAATAAAATGGACAACTTGGAAGAAGTGGACAAATTCTTATAAAAGTACAACTTTCCAAAACTGAACCAGGAAGAAATGAAAAATCTTAACAGACACATCACAAGCACAAAAATTGAAACTGTAATCAGAAATCTTCCAGCAAACAAAATCTCAGGACCAGATGGCTTCACATCTGAATTCTACCAAAAATTTAGAGAAAAGCTAACACCTATACTACTCAAACTCTTCCAGAAAATTACAGAGTAAGGTAAACATCCAAACTCATTCTATGAGGCCACCAAAACCCTAATACCAAAACCTAACAAAGAGGCCACAAAAAAGCAAACTACAGGCCAATATCACTGATGAACATAGATGCAAAAATCCTTAACAAAATCCTAGCAAGCAGAATCCAACAACATAGTAAAAAAAAAAAAAAAAAAAAAAAAAGCATACATCATGACCAAGTGGGTTTTATCCCAGGGATGCAAGGTTTCTTCAATATCCGCAAATCAATCAATGTAATACACCACATTAACAGTGAAAAATAAAAGCCATATGATTATCTCAATGATGCAGAGAAAGCCTTTGAAAAAACTCAACATCCATTTATGATAAAAACCCTCTAGAAAGAAGGAATAAAGGGAACATACCTCAACAAAATAAAAGCTATATATGACAAACCCACAGCAAACATTATCCTCAGTGGTGAAAAACTGAAAGCATTTTCCCTAAAGTCAGGAACAAGACAAAGGTGCCCACTCTCACCATTACTATTCAACATAGTTTTGGAAGTTTTGACCACAGGAATCAGAGCAGAAAAAGAAAAAAGAAATCCAGATTGGAAAAGAAGAAGTAAAACTTTCACTCTTTGGAGATGACATGATCCTATACATGGAAAACACTAAAGATTTCACCAGAAAATTTCTAGAACTAATCAATGAATATAGTAAAGTTGCAGGATATAAAATCAACACACAGAAATCCATTGTATTCCTATACACTAACAATGAGAAAACAGAAATAGAAATTAAGGAAATAGTTCCATTCACCATTGCAATGAAAAGAATAAAACACTTCAGAATGTATCTACCTAAAGAAACAAAACACGTATATATAGAAACCTATAAAATACTACTGAAAGAAATCAAAGAGGACATATATAGATGGAGAAATATACCATGTTTATGGATCAGAAGAATCAATATAGTGAACATAAATATACTATCCAAAGCAATCTATAGATTCAGTGCAATCGCTATTTAGCTACCAGCACTATTTTTCATAGAACTAGAACAAATAACTTCACAATTTATATGGGAATACAAAAAACCTCAAATAGCCAAAGCCATATTGAGAAAAAAGAAGGGAACTGGAGGAATCAACCTGTCTGACTTCAGGCTCTGCTACAAACCACAGTTATCAAGACAGCATGGTATTGGCACAAAGACAGAAATATAGATCAATGGAACAAAACGAAAGCCTAGAGATAAATCTACACACTTATGAACACCTTATCTTCAACAAGGGAGGCAAGACTATACAACGGAGAAAAGGCAATCTCTTTAACAAGTGGTACTGTGAAAACTGGTCAACAATTTGTAAAAAAAAATGAAACTAGAATACTTTCAAACACCATACTCAAAAATAAACTCAAAATGGATTAAAGATCTAAATGTAAGTCCAGAAACTATTAAACTTCTAGAGGAAATCATGGACAAAACACTCTTCAATATAAATCATAGCAGGATCCTCTATGACCCACCTCCCAGAATATTGGAAATAGAAGCAAAAAAAAAAAAAAAAAGAGATCTAATTAAAATTAAAAGCTTCTGCAAAACAAAAGAAACTATAAGCAAGGTTAAAAGACAGCCTTCAGAATGAGAGAAAATAATAACAAATGAAGCAACTGACAAACAACTAATCTCAAAAATATACAAGCAACTCCTGCAGCTCAATTCCAGAAAAATAAATGACCCAATCAAAAAATGGGCCAAAAAACTATATAGACATTTCTCCAAAGAAGACATACAGAGGGCTAACAAACACATGAAAAGATGGTCAACATCACTCATTATCAGAGAAATGCAAATCAAAACCACAATGAGGTACCATTTCAAGCCTGTCAGAATGGCTGCTATCCAAAAGTCTACAAGCAATAAATGCTGGAGAGGGTGTGGAGAAAAGGGAACCATCTTACACTATTGAAGGGAATGCAAACTAGTACAGCCACTATGAAGAACAGTGTGGAGATTCCTTAAAAGTAAATAGAACTGCTATACAACCCAGAAATATCACCCAGAATTGAAAGAGACATGTGTACCCCAATGTTCATCGCAGCACTCTTTTTAATAGCCAGGACATGGAAGCAGCGTAGATGTCCATCAGCAGATGAATGGATAAGAAAGCTGTGGTACATATACACAATGGAGTATTACTCAGCCATTAAAAAGAATATATTTGAATCAGTTCTACTGAGGTGGATGAAACTGGAGCCTATTATACAGAGTGAAGTAAGCCAGAAAGAAAAACATCAATACAGTATAATAACACATATATATGCAATTTAGAAAGATGGTGACAATAATTCTATATTTGAAACAGCAAAAGAAACACAGATGCATAGAACAGTCTTTTGGACTCTGGGAGAGGGTGAAGGTGGGATGATTTGAGATAATGGCATTCAAACATGTATATTATAATATGTGAAATGAATCGCCAGTCCAGGTTCAATGCATGATACAGGGTGCTTGGGGCTGGTGCACTAAGATGACACAGAGGGATGGGATGGGGAGGGAGGAGGGAGGAGTGTTCAGGATGGGGAACACATGTGCACCCGTGGTGGATTCATGTCAATGTATGGCAAAACCGATACAATACTGTAAAGTAATTAACTTCCAATTAAAGTAAATAAATTTATATAAAAAATGATAATGAAGTGCTGAAATGACTAGTTTTTCTTCCACTTTTCAAATCTGTTCCAATAATAGAGATGGCTTTACACAGAAGTAGAGTCATATTTTTTTATTTCTTTTTTTCATAGAGGCCAGTTGTATCGTCTGGAAAGGACTTTATTAGATAAGATCAGATTAGATCAGTCGTACGGTCGTGTCTGACACTTTGCGACCCCATGAATCACAGCATGCCAGGCCTCCCTGGCCATCACCAATTCCCAGAGTTCACTCAGACTCACATCCATCGAGTCAGTGATGCCATCCAGCCATCTCATCCTCTTTCGTCCCCTTCTCCTCTTGTCCCTAATCTCTCCCAGAATCAGAGTCTTTTCCACTGAGTCAACTCTTTGCATGAGGTGCCCAACGTACTGGAGTATCAGCTTTAGCATCATTACTTCCAAAGAAATCCTAGGGCTGATGTCCTTCAGAATGGACTGGTTGGATCTCCTTGCAGTCCAAGGGACTCTCAAGAGTCTTCTCCAACACCACAGTTCAAAAGCATCAGTTCTTCAGCGCTCAGCCTTCTTCACAGTCCAACTCTCACATCCATACATGACCACAGGAAAACCCAGAGACTTGACTAGACGAATCTTTGCTGACAAAGTAATGTCTCTGCTTTTGAATATGCTATCTAAGTTGGTCATAACTTTCCTTCCTTCCAAGGAGTAAGCGTCTTTTAATTTCATGGTTGCAGTCACCATCTGCAGTGATTTTGGAGCCCAGAAAAATAAAGTCTGACACTGTTTCCCCATCTATTTCCCATGAAGTGATGGGACCAGATGCCATGATCTTCGTTTTCTGAATGTTGAGCTTTAAGCCAACTTGTTCACTCTCCACTTTCACTTTCATCAAGAAGCTTTTGAGTTCCTCTTCACTTTCTGCCATAAGAGTGGTGTCATCTGCATATCTGAGGTTATTAATATTTCTCCCAGCAATCTTGATTCCAGTTTGTGTTTCTTCCAGTCCAGCATTCCTCATGATGTAGTCTGCATATAAGTTAAATAATCAGAGTGACAATATACAGCCTCCTTTTCCTATTTGGAACCAGTCTGTTGTTCCATGACCAGTTCTAACTGTTGCTTCCTGACCTGCATACAAATTTCTCAAGAGGCAGATCAGGTGGTCTGGGATTCCCATCTCTTTCAGAATTTTCCACAGCTTATTGTGATCCAAACAGTCAAAGGCTTTGGCATATTCAATAAAGCAGAAATAGATGTTTTTCTGGAACTCTCTTGCTTTTTCCATGATCCAGCAGATGTTGGCAATTTGATCTCTAGTTCCTCTTCCTTTTCTAAAACCAGCTTGAACATCAGGAAGTTCATGGTTCACATATTGCTGAAGCCTGGCTTGGGGAATTTTGAGCATTACTTTACTAGTGTATCATATGAGTGCAATTGTGTGGTAGTTTGAGCATTCTTTGGTATTGCCTTTCTTTGAGATTGGAATGAATACTGACCTTTTCTAGTCCTGTGGCCACTGATGAGTTTTCCAAATTTGCTGGCAGTGAGAAATAGATTTAAGGGCCTAGATCTGATAGATAGAGTGCCTGATCAACTATGGAATGAGGTTCATGACATTGTACAGGAGACAAGGATCAAGACCATCCTCTCGGAAAAGAAATGCAAAAAAGCAAAATGGCTGTCTGGGGAGACCTTACAAATAGCTGTGAAAAGAAGAGAAGCGAAAAGCAAAGGAGAAAAGGAAAGATATAAACATCTTAATGCAGAGTTCCAAAGAATAGCAAGAAGAGATAAGAAAGCCTTTTTCAGCGATCAATGCAAAGAAATAGAGGAAAACAACAGAATGGGAAACGACCTTATATGTAATCTGGCTGAAGTCCCCATTTTACACAGGGGGATCTGAGGGATACACAGGAAGAGTGGTGAATTCCATTTAGAGTGGCATCACTACCTGGTCCAGAGAATGTTTCTAACTAGGGAGAGAGATTTCCAGTGAGATTAAACGTCACTCCCTCCAGCTTATATAGAAATACGCTTATGTATTTGTTTATTGAACATTACTACTGCTCTCTTTCTATCAAATATAGTTTTACAGCCTATGACCACTAAGTATTACTCTGTTCTCTGTGTTGTATAGGTAATCGAGTCTATCATTGTGCCACATTTACCATTAAGAATTTAAATTCAAGGATGAAGAAAGGGACTATAGAATGGAAACTTGACTATAATACTGACACATTATCTACTGTCACTGATAATACTGCACTTGAACAAAGATATTTTCCAGCAAGATCGGTGATATGTCAGAGGAATGTAATATGGAGAAAATGAAAGATAGTGATGAAGACTGAAGTAGACTGGCCAGAATACATCAGAGCCTTTTGATATGTTGCTCCCTATTTCTATAAAATGCCATTATAGGAGTCTTACACACCATGTCCAAACTTCTATTTGAGTTATAAATTCCCTAAAAAGTATTCCCATAATTTCATATTTAACCTCTGTAATTCTAGACATGAAAGCCAGATATTATCTAGATGTTGTTTGCCACAATTCTATTTTTGCCTATCAATTGATGGGCTCAAATTTCTTTCTTTTTCATATCACTTACATTAGATCCATTAAAATGGACCAATATGCAAACATTATCAGTCTTTAGATACTGTAACAAATATCTGTCATATGAATGGTGATGGATTAATTAGATAGTATGTTACATCACAATCCACTGATGCCCTATTTGTCTTAGACTTTAACTTTCAGACAGTACTTTGATCAAGCTGTTTTATAAGCAACAGTTCCCAAAGTGTTTGATAAAATGTTAAAATATGCTAAGATTAGAAACCAATAAAACTTTATCTAAAATAAGAACTAGTTGCAGTATTTTTCCACCTTGAAAAATTTTCCTAATATGGCATGCATGTGTGTGAGCTCAGTCATGTTTGACTCTTTGCAATGCTATAGACTGTCGCCTGCCAGACTCCTCTTTTCATAGGACTCTCCGAGCAAAAATACTGATCAGATCAGATCAGATCAGTCGTTCAGTCATGTCCAACTCTTTGCGACCCCATGAACCGCAGCACGCCAGCCTTCCCTGTCCATCACCAGCTCCCGGAGGTCACCCAGACTCGCATCCATCGAGTCAGTGATGCCATCCAGCCATCTCATCCTCTGTCGTCCCCTTCTCCTCCTGCCCTCAATCCCTCCCAGCATCAGAGTCTTCTCCAATGAGTCAACTCTTCGCATGAGGTGGCCAAAATACTGGAGTTTCAGCTTGAGCATCATTCCTTCCAAAGAAATTCCAGGATTGATCTCCTTCAGAATGGACTGGTTGGATCTTCTTGTAGTCCAAGGGACTCTCAAGAGTCTTCTCCAACACCACAGTTCAAAAGCATCAATTCTTCCGTGCTCAGCCTTCTTCACAATCCAGCTCTCACATCCATACATGACCACAGGAAAGACCATAGCCTTGACTAGGCGAACCTTTGTTGGCAAAGTAATGTCTCTGCTTTTGAAAAATACTGAAGTAGGTTGTAATTTCCCCGTCCAGGGGGAATTCCTGACCCAGGGATCAAACCCATGTCTTCTTCCTCCCCTGCATTGGCAGGCAAATTCTTTACAACTGAGACATCTGGGAACCCCAGTATGTCATAAAGTCTCACAAACAACATTTTGAATAACAGAATAAATTTTGTGGCTTTACTTTCATTCTGAAATACATTCACATAAAGATATTTTAGAATGACAACTAGAAAATTTAAGATAATCATTGGTTTTTAGGTTTTAAAATTTCAATGGATAATTAACAGTCTCTTCATAGCTTGCTGCTGCTGCTGCTAAGTCGCCTCAGTCGTGTCCGACTCTGTGCGACCCCATAGACGGCAGCACACCAGGCTCCCCCCGTCCCTGGGATTCTCCAGGCAAGAACACTGGAGTGGGTTGCCATTTCCTTCTTCAATGAATGAAAGTGAAAAGGCAAAGTGAAGTCATTCAGTTGTGTCCAACTCGTAGCGACCCCATGGACTGCAGCCTACCAGGCTCCTCCACCCATGGAATTTTCCAGGCAAGAGTACTAGAGTAGGTTGTCATTGCCTTCTCCACTGCATAGCTTATTGTCCTTCAAATATATGGCCATATCTTCACTTTCTCAACAAACTGATTCAGTGCTTAGCCTTAAGGAAACAAGAACAAATGTTAATATCAATAACTCACAGCTGTTTATTTCTAATGTAATCAGTAGGCATATCTTTATAGATCCATTATTAGTGTCCACAACTAATTCATGTGAATCCCCCAGCCCCCCAAAAAACTGTTGTATATATGTGTAAACAATATGTATATTCAATTATGCTTTATATATATATATAAAGCATATACACACACACACACACACACACACACACATATATATATATATATAAAGCATATACACATATATATATTTAAAATATATACACATATACATCAGGGAAGGCAATGGCACCCCACCCCAGTACTCTTGCCTGGAAAATCCCATGGACGGAGGAGCCTGGTAGGCTCCAGTCCATGGGGTCGCTAAGAGTCAGACACGACTGAGCGACTTCACTTTCACTTTTCACTTTCATGCATTGGAGAAGGAAATGGCAACCCACTCCAGTATTCTTGACTGGAGAATCCCAGGGACAGAGGACCCTAGTGGGCTGCCGTCTATGGGGTCGCACAGAGTCAGACACGACTGAAGCGACTTAGCAGCAGCAGAAACAGCAGCATACAAATACATATACTTAGGCTCTGCTTTTGATATGCTATCTAGGTTGGTCATAACTTTCCTTCCAAGGAGTAAGCGTCTTTTAATTTCATGGCTGCAGTCACCATCTGCAGTGATTTTGGAGCCCAGAAAAACAAAGTCTGACACTGTTTCCACTGTTTCCCCATCTATTTCCCATGCAGTGATGGGACCAGATGCCATGATCTTTGTTTTCTGAATGTTGAGCTTTAAGCCAACCTTTTCACTCTCCATCTTCACTTTCATCAAGAGGCTTTTTAGCCCCTCTTCACTTTCTGCCATAAGAGTGGTGTCATCTGCATAACTGAGGTTGTTGATATTTCTCCCAGAAATCTTGATTCCAACTTGTGTTTCTTCCAGTCCAGCATTTCTCATGATGTACTCTGTGTATAAGTTAAATAAACATGGTGACAATATGCAGCCTTGATGTACTCCTTTTCCTATTTGGAACCAGTCTGTTGTTCCATGACCAGTTCTAACTGTTGCTTCCTGACCTGCATACAGATTTCTTAAGAGGCAGATCAGGTGGTCTGGTATTCCCATCTCTTTCAGAATTTTCCATAGTTTATTGTGATCCACACAGTCAAAGGATTTGGCATAGTCAATAAAGCAGAAATAGATGTTTTTCTGGAACTCTCTTGCTTTTTCCATGATCCGGCGGATGTTGGCAATTTGATCTCTGGTTCCTCTGCCTTTTCTAAAACCAGCTTGAACATCAGGAAGTTCACGGTTCACATATTGCTGAAGCCTGGCTTGGAGAATTTTGAGCATTACTTTACTAGCGTGTGAGATGAGTGCAATTGTTCGGTAGTTTGAGCACTCCTTGGCGTTGCCTTTCTTTGGGATTGGGATGAAAACTGACCTTTTCCAATCTTGTGGCCACTGCTGAGTTTTCCAAATTTGCTGGCATATTGAGTGCAGCACTTTCACAGCATCATCTTTCAGGACTTGCAATAGCTCCACTGGAATTCCATCACCTCCACTAGCTTTGTTCGTAGTGATGCTTTCTAAGGCCCATTTGACTTCACATTCCAAGATGTCTGGCTCTAGGTCAGTGATCACATCATCATGATTATCTAGGTCTTGAAGCTCTTTTTTGTACAGTTCTTCTGTGTATTCTTGCCACCTCTTCTTAATATCTTCTGCTTCTGTTAGGTCCACACCATCTCTGTCCTTTATCGTGCCCATCTTTGCATGAAATGTTCCTTTGGTATCTCTGATTTTCTTGAAGAGATCCCTAGTCTTTCCCATTCTGTTGTTTTCCTCTTTCTTTGCATTGATCACTGAAGAAGGCTTTCTTATCTCTTCTTGCTATTCTTTGGAACTCTGCATTTAGATGTTTATATCTTTCCTTTTCTCCTTTGTTTTTCACTTCTCTTCTTTTCACATCTATTTGTAAGGCCTCCCCAGACAGCCATTTTGCTTTTTTGCATTTCTTTTCCATGGGGATGGTCTTGATCCCTGTCTCCTGTACAATGTCACGAACCTCATTCCATAGTTGATCAGGCACTCTATGTATCAGATCTAGGCCCTTAAATCTATTTCTCACTTCCACTGTATAATCATAAGGGATTTGATTTAGGTCATACCTGAATGGTCTAGTAGTTTTCCCTACTTTCTTCAATTTCAGTCTGAATTTGGCAATAAGGAGTTCATGGTCCGAGCCACAGTCAGCTCCTGGTCTTGTTTTTGCTGATTGTATAGAGCTTCTCCACCTTTGGCTGCAAAGAATATAATCGATCTGATTTCAGTGTTGACCATCTGGTGATGTCCATGTATAGAGTCTTCTCTTGTGTTGTTGGAAGAGGGTATTTGCTATGACCAGTGCATTTTCTTTGCAAAACTCTGTTTGTCTTTGCCCTGCTTCATTCCGTGTTCCAAGGCCAAATTTGCCTGTTACTCCAGGTGTTTCTTGACTTCCTACTTTTGCATTCCAGTCCCCTATAATGAAAAGGACATCTTTTTTGGGTGTTAGTTCTAAAAGGTCTTGTAGGTCTTCATAGAACCGTTCAACTTCAGCTTCTTCGGCGTTACTGGTTGGGGCATAGATTTGGATTACTGTGACATTGCATGGTTTGCCTTGGAAACGAACAGAGATCATTCTGTCATTTTTGAGATTGCATCCAAGTACTGCATTTCGGACTCTTTTGTTGACCATGATGGCCACTCCATTTCTTCTGAGGGATTCCTGCCCACAGTAGTAGATACAATGGTCATCCGAGTTAAATTCACCCATTCCAGTCCATTTCAGTTCGCTAATTCCTAGAATGTCAACATTCACTCTTGCCATCTCTTGTTTGACCACTGCCAATTTGCCTTGATTCATGGACCTGACATTCCAGGTTCCTATGCAATATTGCTCTTTACAGCATCGGACTTTGCTTCTATCATCAGACACATCAACAGCTGGGTATTCTTTCTGCTTTGGTTCCATCCCTTCATTCTTTCTGGAGTTATTTCTCCACTGATCTCCAGTAGCATATTGGGCCCCTACTGACCTGGGGAGTTTCTCTTTCAGTATCCTATCATTTTGTCTTTTCATACTGTTCATGGGGTTCTCAAGGCAAGAATACTGAAGTGGTTTGCCATTCCCTTCTCCAGCGGACCACACCCTGTCATATCTCTCCACCATGACCCGCCCATCCCAGGTTGCGCCTCAGGAATGGCTTAATCTCATTGAGTTAGACAAGAGTGTGTTCCTTGTGTGATTAGATTGACTAGTTTTCCGTGAGAATGGTTTTAGTGTATTTGCCCTCTGATGCCCTCTTTCAAGACCTACTGTCTTACTTGGGTTTCTCTTACCTCGGACATGGGGTATCTCATCCCGGCTGCTCCTGGCTGCTCCCGGCCAGCAAAGCACAGCCATCGCACCTTACCTTGGTCGAGTGGTCTCGCCTCACACCAACAAAGGTTCGCCTAGTCAAGGCTATGGTCTTTCCTGTGGTCATGTATGGATGTGAGAGCTCGACTGTGAAGAAGGCTGAGCGCTGAAGAATTGATGCTTTTGAACTACTCTGTTGGAGAAGACTCTTGAGAGTCCCTTGGACTGCAAGAAGATCCAACCAGTCCATTCTGAAGGAGATCAATCCTGGAATTTCTTTAGAAGGATACTAAGCTGAAACTCCAGTATTTTGGCCACCTCATCGAAGAGTTGACTCATTGGAGAAGACTCTGATGCTGGAGGGATTGGGGGCAGAAGGAGAAGGGGACGACAGAGGATGAGATGGCTGGATGGCATCACTGACTTGATGGGTGTGAGTCTGGTGACCTCCGGAGCTGGTGATGGACAGGAGGCCTGGCTCTCGATCATGGTCAAGAATCGACACACTGAGTGACTGATCTGATCTTATCTGATAATATACATGAATATAATTATTAACATAGGCTTACAAGGTGGCACTAGTGATAAAGAACCCACCTCCAATGCAGGAAACATGAGACATGGTTTTCCATTCTGGATTGAGAGACACCTAGAAGAGGGCATGACACTCAGTATTCTTATTAAATCCCATGACAGAAGAGCTAGGTGTCTACAGTCCACTGGTTCGAAAGTCAGACATAACTAAACTGAAGTAACAACATATAAGCATCACGCATATATTAACATACACATATATATGATTTATAACATTCTTTCTAAAGAATTACATCCCATCTCTGTTATCAAACACTGATTATTGTCTGGTGACATAAAGCTGTAAATAAGCAAATTTAATAAATCAAAAAAAAACAGCAGTTTTAGTGTCTTTATAAATTAATTACTCAAAATAACTAGGGTTAGTATGTACTATATTTTTGTGCATATATATAGTACATACTAACTCAGTTAGTTTTATAACTATACATAATTACATAAACACTAAAATCTGTTTCTAGTTCTAAGCTCAACATTCAGAAAACGAAATCATGGCATCTGGTCCCATCACTCATGGAAAAGATGGGAAACAGTGGAAACAGTGTCAGACTTTGTTTTTCTGGCTCAAAATCACTCAGATGGTGACTCAGCATAAAAAGACGCTTGCTTCAAGGAAAGTTATGACAACTAGATAGCATATTCCAAAGCAGAAAGTACTTACAACAAAGTTCCAGTAAGGCTATGTCTCCTGTGTCATGTATGGATGTGAGGCTGACTTAGAAGGCTGAGCGTGAAGAATTGATGCTTTGAACTGTGGTGTTGAGAGACTCTGAGAGTCCCTTGACTCAGAATCAACAGTCCATTCTAGAGATCAATCCTGAATTTCTTAGGAATGATGCAAGCTAACTCAGTCTTGCCACCTCACGAGGACTCAGGAAGACTCTGATGCTGGGAGGGATTGGGGCAGAGGAGAGGGGAACAGAGGATGAGATGCTGATGCATCACTACTCATGGATCAGTCTGGTGACCTCCGGAGCTGGTGATGACAGGGGCCTGGCGGCTCATTCAGGGGTCGCAAGAGTCGACATACTGAGCGACTGTCTGATCTGATTGATCTGATGTATTCATGGGCCTTCCTGGTGCTCAACTTGTAAGAACACTCAATTCAGGAGACCCAGTTTGATTCCTGGGTCAGGAAGTTCCCCTGGAGAGGGGATAGACTACCCATCCTAGTATTCTTGTGCTTCCCTAGCGGCTCAGATGGTGAATCTGCCTGTAATGTAGGAATCTGGTTTGTCCGGGCCTCTAGGAGGACAATCCACTCAGTATTCTTCCTGGAGAATCCCATGGGCAGAGGAGCCTGGTGATACTATGGGGTAGCAAAGGTCAGACATTACTAGCAACTAAGTACACAGTCATAATATACATATACATATGTGTGTGTGTTCTTTTATTAGTTTACATTTTCCTTTATTTACAGCCCTCATTAGTGTTGCTTTACTTTTTTAGTCCATTTTTATCCTAGCAACTTTATAGATCTCAGATGTACTATAACATATAAGAAATAAGCACTGAAATGATCAGTAAAAGCACAATCATCTCAATGAGAACATTTGAATGACTGACAAAAATACCATAATAAAGTCAAACTTTTTTAAGTGCAACATTTAATCTCCTACAGACTTGGGAACTGTATAATTTGATAGGTATCATACTTATATAGTTAGAATTTTCCGTGCTATGTCTTACTTTTAAACAAGTACTGTATATGTGTGTAGAGAAGGCAATGACACTCCACTCTATCTCTCCTGAAATCATGACAGAGGAGCCTGGTAGGCTGCAGTCAGGTCCTCTTTCTTTTCATTAGTTCTGCTTTTTTATGCTGTCTAGATTGGTCTGAGGGCCTGAGGCTGCAGTCCATGGGGTCACTAGGGTCGCACTGACAACTTCACTTCACTTTTCTCTTCTTTGAGAAATGCACCTCAGTGTTCTTGCTTAGAATCCCAGGATGGCGGAGCCTGGTGGGCTGTCGTCTAGGTCGCACAGAGTCGACATAACTGAGCGACTTACAACATACATTTGTGTGTGGATGTGTACACATACATATGAATTTTCATGTTACTGGGCCTGTTTCTCTTCTTCTTAGGCTGTATCAGAGGGTAACATGGAATCACAATGATGTACAGCAGGTCATTTTGTCTGTCGGATAGGAGAACTTCCCTGAATACATGAGCAGAGTTCCTGAGTTACAGTAGTTAGGTGGAGGTGAGGGGAAAGCTGGCCTCCCCTTGGAGAGTGATCTTCAGACTAAGAAATATAGCAATAACAGAACTCCTGATGGTACTCAGTGGGCAAATGGTATATCACAACTCATTGACCTGTGTATCTGAACAAGATAGCAAAGGAGAGGAGGAATCACACACACACACAAAGTGGTATCTCTCCCACAGAACGAGCAGAATGCTATTTTGTGTAGATCTCATTCCCACCACCCTCATGCAGGAGCACACCCAGAGCAAGGGGCTCTGACGCCTTGTCCCCACACTCCAAAAGACACTAATCTCAAGAACAGAAGACAGAATCAGACACAGCCATAGAGGGAGTACTGTCACCATCTCAGGTCCAGGAGATGTGGCTGAGGAAGTACATGGGTGTGTGCAGCTGGGATCATCATAGAATACGATTCAGGATGATGAGAGAACATGTAAGGAAACTGATCTCGTGTGGTCGGTACAAGATGATCGAGAGCCCCCTCTCTCAGATACTAGTGACACTCATTGGAGAAGTCTTGATCTAGTCTACGCATCACCCCTCTAGAGAGGCATAGCTGTCTACTCAGTATGACGAGCTGCTTAAACTCGCTCTTGACTTTTTTTGGCGTGATCTGATGCATTATTGTCCATATGAGAGAACTAGTGTTGAGAGAGCATACGCTGACGCCATTCCTATCTTGAGTGGTACAGTGAACCTTTCCGCTTCTCGGTCTCTGGTGGCGTTTTGGGTGCCCTCTGCTCCCCCTCTCTCTGTGCGTCTCTCTCTCAGTGAGGCGCAGTGAGACCGTGCACCTTGCATTTCTTTTGTGTGGAGGGCAGTCTGCTTTTTTGGGCTGCTCTTTTTGTGCCTCTCCTTCTCCACGGGTGTCCGTGCCCACTCCTACCCCTCCTCCCCCTCCCCCTCCTCCCCATCCATCCTCTGATCTCCCAGTCCGCCCCAGCATCCTGTTCCTCATCCCTGACTGCTTCTTCTTGTCTCTTCTTCTCCTTCTCCCCCCTCTCCCTCTCCTCCTCTCTTCTCCGCGGTCCGGTGGCGTGACTGGAGAGCTGATCAGATGCTGGGTCTCCTCGTTGCGTCCGGGAGGGCGGCTCTTGGAGTGAATGGAGAGTGAAGTGGGCTCAACAGGGATCTGCATCTGGTCCATCACTCGGGATGTGGGCAGTGTCGACTTCTTTCGGGCTTCACTGCAGATGGTGACTCAGCCATGATGCGCTACTCCTGGGGAGTGGACCACTGTTTTCGCGGCCACTCTGCCAACAGGTTCGTCTAGTCAGGCTATGGTCTTTCCTGTGGTCATGTTGGATGTGGGCTGGACTGTGAGAGGCTGAGCGCTGAGAATTGATGCTTTTGAGCTGTGTGTTGGAGAAGACTCTTGAGAGTCCCTTGGACTGCAAGGAGATCCAACCAGTCCATTCTGAAGGAGATCAGCCCTGGGATTTCTTTGGAAAGACTGATGCTAAAGCTGAAACTCCAGTACTTTGGCCACCTCATGCGAAGAGTTGACTCACTGGGGAAGACTCTGATGCTGAGAGGGATTGGGGGCAAGAGGAGAAGGGGACGACAGAGGATGAGATGGCTGGATGGCATCACTGACTCGGTGGATGTGAGTCTGAGTGAACTCCGGGAGTTGGTGATGGACAGGGAGGCCTGGCATGCTGCAATTCATGGGGTCTCAAGGAATAGGACACGACTGAGTGACTGATCTGATCTGATCTGATCTGATACAGGTATATTGTTATCATCTTTCTAAATTCCATATATATGTGTTAGTATACTGAACTGCTGTTTCTCTTTCTGGCTTACTTGACTCTGTATAATTGGCTCCAGTTTCATCCACCTCATTAGAACTGATTCAAATGTATTTTTTTAATGGCTGAGTAATACTCCATTGTTTATATGTACCACAGCTGTCTTAACCATTCATATGCTGATGCACATCTATGTTGTTTTGCTGTGAAGCTATCTCAACCTGGGCTTTTATTTGTTAGAAAATTGCTGATTACAGTTTCAATTTCAGTGCTTGTGATGGGTCTGTTAAGATTTTCTATTTCTTCCTGGTTCAGTTTTGGAAAGTTGTAATTTTATAAGAATTTGTCGATTTCTTCCATGTTGTCCATTTTATTTGTATATAATTGCTGACAGTAGTCTCTGATCTCTCTATTTTAATTTCTAATTTTATTGATTTATTTTTTCCCTTTGTTTCTTGATGAGTCTGGCTACTGGTTTGTCAATTTTATTTATCTGTTCAAAGAACCAGCTTTTAGCTTAGTTGATTTTTGCTATGGTCTCCTTTGTTTTATTTATTTTTTGCATTTATTTCTGCCATAATTTTTAAGATTTCTTTCCTTCTACTAACCCTGGGGTTCTTCATTTCTTCCTTCTCTAGTTGTTTTAGGTGTAGAGATAGGTTATTTATTTGACTTTTTTCTTATTTCTTGAGGTATGCATGTATTGCTATGAACTTTCCCCTTAGCACTGATTTTACAGTGTCCCATAGGTTTTGGGTTGTTGTGATTTCATTTTCATTCGTTTCTATGCATATTTTGATTTCTTTTTTGATTTTTCTGTGATTTGTTGATTATTCAGGAGCGTGTTGTTCAGCCTCCATAGGTTGGAAATTTTAATAGTTTTTCTCCTGTAATTGAGATCTAATCTTACTGCATTGTGGTCAGAAAAAATGTTTGGAATGATTTCAATTTTTTTGACTTTAACAATGCTAGACTTATGGCCCAGCATGTGATCTATCCTGGAGAAGGTTCCATGTGCACTTGAGAAAAAGGTGAAATTCATTGTTTTTGGGTGAAATGTCCTATAGATATCAATTAGGACTAACTGGTCTATTGTATCATTTCAAGTTTGTCCTTCTTTGTTAATTTTCTCTTTAGTTGTTATATCCATAGGTGTGAGTGGGGTATTAAAGTCTCCCACTATTATTGTGTTATTGTTAATTTCCCTTTTCAAACTTGTTAGCATTTGTCTTACATATTGCAGTGCTCCTATGTTGGGTGCATATATATTTATAATTGTTATTTCTTCTTCTTGGATTGATCCTTTGATCATTATGTAGTGTACTTCTTTGTCTCTTTTCACAGTCTTTGTTTTAAAGTCTATTTTATCTGATACGAGTATTGATACTCCTGCTTTTTTTGATCTCTACCTGCATGGAATATCTTTTTCAAACCCTTCACTTTCAGTCTGTATGTGTCCCCTGTTTTGAGGTGGGTCTCTTGTAGACAACACATATAGGGGTCTTGTTTTTGTATCCATTCAGCCAGTCTTTGTCTTTTGGTTGGGGCATTCAACCCATTTATGTTTAAGGTAATTATTGATAGGTATAATTCCATTGTCATTTACCTTATTGTTTTGGGTTCGAGTTTATACATCATTTTTATGTCTCTTTTGTGTTTCCTGTCTAGAGAATATCCTTTAGCATTTGTTGGAGAGCTGGTTTGGTGGTGCTGAATTCTCTCAGCTTTTGCTTGTCTGTAAAGCTTTTGATTTCACCTTCATATTTAAATAAGATCCTTGCTGTATACAGTAATCTGGGCTGTAGGTTCTTTTCTTTCATCACTCTAAGTATGTCTTGCCATTCCCTCCTGGCCTGAAGAGTTTCTATTGAAAGATCAGCTGTTATCCGTATGGGAATCCCCTTGTGTGTTATTTGTTGTTTTCCCTTTGCTGTATTTAATATTTGTTCTTTGTGTTTGATCTTTGTTAATTTGATTAATATGTGTCTTCGGGTGTTTTACCTTGGATTTATCCTGTTTGGGACTCTCTGGGTTTCTTGGACTTGGGTGATTATTTCCTTCCCCATTTTAGGGAAGTTTTCAACCATTATCTCCTCAAGTATTTTCTCATCGTCTTTCTTTTTGTCTTCTTCTTCTGGTATTCCTATGATTCGAATGTTGTGGCATTTAATATTGTCCTGGAGGTCTTTGAGATTGTCCTCATTTCTTTTAATTAGTTTTTCTTTTTTCCTCTCTTATTCATTTATTTCTACCATTCTATCTTCTATTTCATTAATCCTATCTTCTGCTTCTGTTATTTTACTATTTGTTGCCTCAAGTGTGTTTGATCTCATTTATGGCATTATTCATTATCTATTGACACCTTTTTCTGTCTTCTCAGATCAGATCAGTCGCTCAGTCGTGTCCGACTCTTTGCGACCCCATGAACTGCAGCATGCCAGGCCTCCCTGTCCATCACCAGTTCCCGGAGGGCACCCAGACTCATACCCATCAAGTCAGTGATGCCATCCAGCCATCTCATCCTCTGTCGTCCCCTTCTCCTCCTGCCCTCAATCCCTCCCAGCATCAGAGTCTTCTCCAATGAGTCAACTTGTCGCATGAGGTGGCCAAAATACTGGAGTTTCAGCTTTAGCATCATTCCTTCCAAAGAAATTCCAGGATTGATCTCCTTCAGAATGGACTGGTTGGATCTTCTTGCAGTCCAAGGGACTCTCAAGAGTCTTCTCCAACACAGTAGTTCAAAAGCATCAATTCTTCCGTGCTCAGCCTTCTTCACAGTCGAGCTCTCACATCCATACATGACCACAGGAAAGACCATAGCCTTGACTAGGCAAACATTTGTTGGTAAAGTACTGTCTCTGCTTTGGAATATGCTATCTAGGTTGGTCATAACTTTCCTTCCAAGGAGTAAGCGTCTTTTAATTTCATGACTGCAGTCACCATCTGCAGTGATTTTGGAGCCCAGAAAAACAAAGTCTGACACTGTTTCCCCATCTATTTCCCATGTAGCAATGGGACCAGATGCCATGATCTTCGTTTTCTGAATGTTGAGCTTTAAGCCAACCTTTTCACTCTCCACTTTCACCTTCATCAAGTGGCTTTTTAGCCCCTCTTCACTTTCTGCCGTAAGAGTCGTGTCATCTGCATATCTGAGGTTATTGATATTTCTCCCAGCAATTTTGATTCCAACCTGTGTTTCTTCCAGTCCAGCATTTCTCATGATGTACTCTGCATATAAGTTAAATAAACATGATGACAATATGCAGCCTTGACGTACTCCTTTTCCTATTTGGAACCAGTCTGTTGTTCCATGACCAGTTCTAACTGTTGCTTCCTGACCTGCATACAGATTTCTTAAGAGGCAGATCAGGTGTTCTGGTATTCCCATCTCTTTCAGAATTTTCCATAGTTTATTGTGATCCACACAGTCAAAGGCTTTGGCATAGTCAATAAAGCAGAAATAGATGTTTTTCTGGAACTCTCTTGCTTTTTCCATGATCCAGCGGATGTTGGCAATTTGATCTCTGGTTCCTCTGCCTTTTCTAAAACCAGCTTGAACATCAGGAAGTTCACGGTTCACATATTGCTAAAGCCTGGCTTGGAGAATTTTGAGCATTACTTTACTAGCGTGTGAGACGAGTGCAATTGTTTGGTAGTTTGAGCATTCTTTGGCATTGCCTTCCTTTGGGATTGGGATGAAAACTGACCTTTTCCAATCTTGTGGCCACTGCTGAGTTTTCCAAATTTGCTGGCATATTGAGTGCAGCACTTTCACAGCATCATCATTCAGGACTTGGAATAGCTCCACTGGAATTCCATCACCTCCACTAGCTTTGTTCGTAGTGATGCTTTCTAAGGCCCATTTGACTTCACATTCCAAGATGTCTGGCTCTAGGTCAGTGATCACATCATCATGGTTATCTGGGTCTTGAAACTCTTTTTTGTACAGTTCTTCTGTGTATTCTTTCCACCTCTTCTTAATATCTTCTGCTTCTGTTAGGTCCACACCGTCTCTGTCCTTTATCGTGCCCATCTTTGCATGAAATATTCCTTTGGTATCTCTGATTTTCTTGAAGAGATCCCTAGTCTTTCCCATTCTGTTGTTTTCCTCTATTTCTTTGCATTGGTCACTGAAGAAGGCTTTCTTATCTCTTCTTGCTATTCTTTGGAACTCTGCATTTAGATGTTTATATCTTTCCTTTTCTCCTTTGTTTTTCACTTCTCTTCTTTTCACATCTATTTGTAAGGCCTCCCCAGACAGCCATTTTGCTTTTTTGCATTTCTTTTCCATGGGGATGGTCTTGATCCCTGTCTCCTGTACAATGTCACGAACCTCATTCCATAGTTGATCAGGCACTCTATGTATCAGATCTAGGCCCTTAAATCTATTTCTCACTTCCACTGTATAATCATAAGGGATTTGATTTAGGTCATACCTGAATGGTCTAGTAGTTTTCCCTACTTTCTTCAATTTCAGTCTGAATTTGGCAATAAGGAGTTCATGGTCCGAGCCACAGTCAGCTCCTGGTCTTGTTTTTGCTGATTGTATAGAGCTTCTCCACCTTTGGCTGCAAAGAATATAATCGATCTGATTTCAGTGTTGACCATCTGGTGATGTCCATGTATAGAGTCTTCTCTTGTGTTGTTGGAAGAGGGTATTTGCTATGACCAGTGCATTTTCTTTGCAAAACTCTGTTTGTCTTTGCCCTGCTTCATTCCGTGTTCCAAGGCCAAATTTGCCTGTTACTCCAGGTGTTTCTTGACTTCCTACTTTTGCATTCCAGTCCCCTATAATGAAAAGGACATCTTTTTTGGGTGTTAGTTCTAAAAGGTCTTGTAGGTCTTCATAGAACCGTTCAACTTCAGCTTCTTCGGCGTTACTGGTTGGGGCATAGATTTGGATTACTGTGACATTGAATGGTTTGCCTTGGAAACGAACAGAGATCAATCTGTCATTTTTGAGATTGCATCCAAGTACTGCATTTCGGACTCTTTTGTTGACCATGATGGCCACTCCATTTCTTCTGAGGGATTCCTGCCCACAGTAGTAGATACAATGGTCATCTGAGTTAAATTCACCCATTCCAGTCCATTTTAGTTCGCTAATTCCTAAAATGTCAACATTCACTCTTGCCATCTCTTGTTTGACCACTTCCAATTTGCCTTGATTCATGGACCTGACATTCCAGGTTCCTATGCAATATTGCTCTTTACAGCATCGGACTTTGCTTCTAACACAAGACACATCCACAGCTGGGTATTCTTTTTGTTTTGGCTCCATCCCTTCATTCTTTCTGGAGTTATTTCTCCACTGATCTCCAGTAGCATATTGGGCCTCTACTGACCTGGGGAGTTTCTCTTTCAGTATCCTATCATTTTGTCTTTTCATACTGTTCATGGGGTTCTCAAGGCAAGAATACTGAAGTGGTTTGCCATTCCCTTCTCCAGCAGACCACACCCTGTCATCTCTCTCCACCATGACCCGCCCATCCCAGGTTGCCCCTCGGGCATGGCTTAATTTCATTGTGTTAGACAAGGGTGTGGTCCTTGTGTGATTAGATTGACTAGTTTTCTGTGAGAATGGTTTTAGTGTATTTGCCCTCTGATGCCCTCTTTCAAGACCTACTGTCTTACTTGGGTTTCTCTTACCTTGGGCGTGGGGTGTATCGTCTGGGCTGCTCCCGGCTGCTCCCGGCCAGCGAAGCACAGCCATCGCACCTTACCTTGGACGAGGGGGTCTCTCCTCACCGCCACCCTTCCTGACCTCGGTCGTGGGGTAGCTCTTCTCGGCCACGCTTAGTGCGCTGACCCTCACCGCCGTCCTTCCTCGGTCGTGGGGTAGCTCCTCTCGGCCGTGCTCTTAGTGCGTGACGCAGCCGGCGGGGCGCTCTTAGTGTGCGACGCAGCCGGCGGGGCGCTCTTAGTGCACAACGCAGCTGGTGGGGCGCTCTTAAATTGTGCGCCGGTAAGGCGAGGTCGCTCTTAAATTGTGCGCCGGTAAGGCGAGGTCGCTCTTAAATTGTGCGCTGGTAAGGCGAGATGCTTCTAGATCTTTGTTAAACCTTTCTTGCATTTTCTCAATCCTTGCCTCCAGGCTGTTTATCTGTGATTTCATTTTTATTTCAAGATTTTGGATCATTTTCACTATCATTATTTGTAAATCTTTATCTGTAGATTCCCTATATCTTTCTCTTTTGTTTGGTTTGGTGGGCATTTATCCTATTCCTTTACCTGCTGGGTATTCCTCTGTCTCTTAATCTTGTTTATATTGCTGAGTTTGGGATGGCCTTTCTGTATTCTGGCAGTTTGTGGAGTTCTCTTTATTATGGAGTTTCCTCACTGTGGGTGGGGTTGTATCAGTTGCTTGTCAAGGTTTCTTGGTTAGGGAAGCCTGTGTCGGTATTCTGGTGGGTGGAGCTGGATTTCTTCTCTCTGGAGTGCAGTGAAGTGTCTAGTAACGAGTTATGAGATGTCAATGGATTTGGAGTAACTTTGGGCAGCCTGTATATTGAAGCTCAGGGCCGTGTTCCTGTGTTGCTGGAGAATTTGCATGATATGTCTTGCTCTGGAATTTGTTGGCCCTTATGTGGTGCTTGGTTTCAATGTAGGTATGGAGGCCTTTGATGAGCTCTTATCACTTAATGTTCCCTGGAGTCAGGTGTTCGATGATGTTCCTAGGATTTGGACTTAAGCCTCCTGCTTCTGGTTTTCAGTCTTATTTTTACAATAGTCTCAAGACTTCTCCTTCTATACAGCACCATTTATAAAACATCTAAGTTAAAGATGTAAAGTTCCTCCACAGTGAGAGAAACTCAGTGAGAGAAACACAGTGAGAGAAACCTGTCACAGTGTGAGAGGTTCACAGAGTTACATGGAGAAGAGAAGAGAAGAGAAGAGGGAGGAGGGAGTTAGAGGTGATCCGAATGAGATGAGGTGGAATCAAAAGAGGACAGAGCATGCTAGCCAGTAATCACTTCCTCATGTGCGCTCCATGAATCTCATGGATAGAGGAGCCTGGTGGGCTGCAGTCCATGGGGTCGCGAAGTGTTGGACACAACTGAGTGACTTCACTTTCATGTATTGAAGAAGGAAATGAGAACTCACTCCATTGTTCTTGCCTGGAAAATCCCATGGACAGTGGAGCCTGGTGGGCTGCTGTCTATGGGGTTGCACAGAATCGGACACGACTGAAGTGACTTAGCAGCAGCAGCAGCATGTGCACTCCACAGTTTGGACCGTTCAGAAATGTTCATGGAATTATACAGAGAAGAGAAGAGGGAGGAAGGAGACAGAGGTGGCCGGGAAGATGAAAAGGATAGAGACAGATCCAGCCAGTAATCAGTTCCCTGAGTGTCCTCCACCATCTGGAATACTCAGAGATCCAGAGAGTTGGGTAGAGAAGAGAAGGGGAAGGGAGGAGACAGAGGAGACCTAGTGGAGAGAAAGGAGAGTCCAAAGAGGGAGAGAGCAGTCAAGCCAGTAATCTTGCTCCCAAATAAATATAGGTACTGAAGATTGGGTTCTTACAGGTACAAAATTGATAACAAATACCAAAAATAAAAGATTAAAATTCTAGAGATTAGATTTTCAAAAATACAATATTAAAGAAAAGAAGAAGAAAAAAAATAAAGTTACAAAAAAGTCTTTTATGAAAAGTAATAGTAAGTTATAAAAATGAAAACTAAAGGAGTAATAGAGGACTTAAAATTTTTTAAAAAGTTAAAAAGAAAGACAAGAAAAGAAAAAAAAAAGAAGAAGAAAAGATTGATCATAAAAATAGTAAAAATATATCTAGGACTTTCTCTGGTGTTGTTGTGGGCAGTGTGAGGTCAGTTCATTTTCGGATAGTTTCTTGGTCTGGCTTATATTTCTCGAGATATATAGGCCCCTTCCTATGTAGTCGGTACTAACTACAGGGTTTTAATCTATTGCACCTGTCACTTCCAAGGCAGTTCCCTCGGTTTTAGCTTCTGTTTGCTGGTCTCTTCAATGTCTGATTTCCACCTTGACACAAGGGGGCAGTGGTGGACACTTTTTTAGGGTCACTTGTTCAGTCGCACTGTGGAGTGGGAGGGAACTGCAAACAATAACACTGGCATGTGCTCGTAGTGTCTCAGCCACACTGGGCCTGCCCCGGCTCATGGCATGTGCACCCTCCCTGCCCACACAGCTCAGGCTCTAGGTTGCTCTGCTGGGAACTGTCCGAGGCTAGCCCTGGGCTGCATGTACCTCCCAGGTCTAAGCCGCTCAGGTTTAGGCACTCAGGTAGTACTCAGAGGCACAGATTCCATTGGGCCTGCGTTTTGTGCCCTTCTCAGCTCCAAGCAGCTTGGGTAATGAGGTGTTTGGTGAGCGCAATCACTGTGACTTATTGCCTCTGCTGTCCCTGCCACTCGGTGTTCTGGGTGTACAACTGGTGCACCTTCTCAGGTGGATAATTGTCCAGAACCCCTATTATGTTGCCCTCTGGGCTTCCAAGACTCAGCACAGACTCGACAGTGAGAGTGTTTCCTGGTGTTTGGAAACTTTTCTCTTTTTAAAACTCCCTTCCCGGGACAGAGCTCTGTCCCTACCTCTTTGTCTCTTTTTTTTGTGTTTTATATTTTTCCTACCTCCTTTCCAAGACAAAGGGCTGCTTTTCTGGGTGCCTGATGTCCTCTGCTGGCATTCAGAAGTTGTTTTGTGGATTTTACTCAGCGTTTAAATGTTCTTTTGATCAATTTGTCTTCTGCCATCTTAGGACCGCCTCCCTATCACAGCTTTCTTATTCATTCATCTGCCGATGGACATCTAGGTGGCTTCCATGTCCTGGCTAGTATAAACAGTGCACCAATAAACATTGGGGTGCACGTGTCTCTTTCTATTCTGGTTTCCTTGGTGTGCATGCTCAGCAGTGGGATTGCTAAGTCATAAGGCAGTTCTATTTTCAGTGTTTTAAGGAATCTCCACACTGTTCTCCATAGTGGCTGTACTAGTTTGCATTCCCACCAACAGTGTAAGAGGGTTCCCTTTTCTTGAGACCCTCTCCAGCATTTATTGCTTATAGACTTTTGGATCACAGCCATTCTGACTGGCTTGAAATGATACCTCATAGTTGTTTTGATTTGCATGTCTCTGATAATGAGTGATGTTGAACATCTTTTCATGTGTTTGTTAGCCATCTGTATGTCTTCCTCAGAGAAATATCTATTTAGTTCTTTGGCCTATTTTTTGATTGGGTCGTTTATTTTTCTGGAATTGAGCTGCAGAAGTTGCATGTATATTTTTGAGATTAGTTGTTTGTCAGATGCTTCATTTGCTATTGTTTTCTCCCATGCTTTTAAAATACATAGAACTCTGTCTATACTATATGTGTGTATTTATGTTCAAGCATGTATTTATATTTTAATGTATACGAGAATAGAATGTATTTAATGGATATCCACCCCCCCTCAGGCCCAAGTATACATGACAGATGGTCCACAAGGAGATGTATTTGTACATGTTTTTATTTTTGTTGTGGTGACTGCAGTATTCTTTCAGTGAAATAAAACAAAACATACCTTAAATTAATGTGTACACATGCCCAGTATTAAAATAAGTAAAGGCTTTTTTGTGACCCAATAGCAAATAAAACAAATAAAATGCTATATGGTGGATATTAACCCATTCCAACACAATCTTCTGAGAATCTGAGACTCTGAGAAGAAAAGATTAGTTCCTGTCATTAAATACAGGTTTAATAATTAAGCAAGCATAGAATCCTTCACTTATGTTTTTTTTCCTTAAAAAAAATTAAGTATTTTCTCCTATATCCTTTAAGTTAGAATCTGTAAACCTACCTGAGATGAACAAGTCTTAGGTAGCTGAACAATAGGTAGAAGGCCTTTTATTTTACTAGGTACAATATGACTTCAATCACTGATGCTATTGCCATTAGGTGCTAGTGTTATTAAAACACACCATTAATTACTTTCCTACTTCTGTATATTCCCCTGTGAATTCACAACTTGCCAAATGTCGAGCTTTTATGCTTTACTCTTGTCACCAAATTGATCTGTGGTATAAAGTACACTGCAGGTTTTTTATATGGTGTGCTTCACAATTACCCTGAAACTATCACCTCCTTCTATAGTAAAAGAGGAAAACTAAAGACACTCAGAAAGTTCAGCCCTTCATCATTTCCAGTTCCATTGTATTTTTGAAACTGTCTCCCTTATTATAGCTCATATTGAGCTATAATGCATGAGTCATAAAATTCATCATTTTAATAAATACATTTCTTTGGTTTTTAATATATTTTCCAGGTTGTTCAGTCATCACCACTATCTACTTCCAGAACGTTTTTCATTAGGTCAATAAAAAGCTCATACTTATTAGCTATAACTTCCCTTTCCTCGCTTTCTGAGCCTTGGAAACCATTAATCTATTTTTTTATTCCATTTGGTTTCCTATTCTTTGCCTTGCCTATAAACAGAATCATGCAGTATGTTTGAGTACCTACATTTATTATTTTAAGTTGGATAACATAAAATATCACCCAATAAATTTTATGTTTCATTAAAAAATACATATCTTAAAATAATTGAAAGCATGTCTTAAGAAGAAAATGTCTTCCTTAGATACAATTAAAAGAAAAAAAAAAAATCTATGTTTGGGATTTTTCTGGTGCCCCTGGTGACAGTAAAATTCTGTAAGCAAATGTCAACAGAATATAGTTGTCTGTTCCTCAAACATAGAGTATTGTGATACAGAGTTCAATGCATTATAGTGTACCAAAGTTCATTATGTCTCCCTGCCACAGAGAGAATGACTACAGGAGTTCAGTTCAGTTGCTCATTCGTGTCCAACTTTTTGTGATCCCAGGAATTGCAGCACGACAGGCCTTCCTGTCCATCACCAACTCCCGGAGTTCACTCAGACTCATGTCCATCGAGTCAGTGATGCCATCTAGCCATCTCATCCTCTGTCGTCCCCTTCTTCTTCTGCCCCCAATCCCTCGCAGGATCAGACTCTTTTCCAATGAGTCAACTCTTTGCATGAGGTGGCCAAAGTACTGGAGTTTCAGCTTTAGTATCATCCCTTCCAAAGAAATCCCAGGGCTGATCTCCTTCAGAATGGACTGGTTGGATCTCCTTGCAATCCAAGGGACTCTCAAGAGTCTTCTCCAACACCACAGTTCAAAACCATCAATTCTTCAGCGCTCAGCCTTCTTTACAGTCCAACTCTCACATCCATACATGACCACTGGAAAAACCATAGCCTTGATGAGACGGACCTTTGTTGGTAAAATAATGTCTCCGCTTTTTAATATGCTATCTACAGGAGATAGTAGGGTCTAAAGACAAGGTTGTTCTACAATAAAGATTCATTATATTTGTGTTTTTCTTTCTGGCTTACTTCACTCTGCATAATAGGCTCCAGTTCCATCCACCTCATTAGAACTGATTCAGATGTATTCTTTTTAATGGCTGAGTAATACTCCATTGTGTATATGTACCACAGTTTTCTTATCCATTCATCTGCGGATGGACATCTAGGTTGCTTCCAAGTCCTGGCTACTGTAAACAGTGCTGCTATGAACATTGGGGTACACGTGTCTCAATTCTGGTTTTCTCAGTGTATATGCCCAGCAGTGGGATTGCTGGATCATAAGGCAGTTCTACTCCCAGTTTTTTTTGAGGATTCTCCATACTGTTCTCCATAGTGGCTGTACTAGTTTGCATTCCCACCAACAGTGTAAGAGGGTTCCCTTTTCTCCACACCCTCTCCAGCATTTATTGCTTGTGCACTTTTGGATCACAGCCATTCTGACTGGCGTGAAAAGGTACCTCATAGTGGTTTTGATATGCATTTCTCTGATAATGAGTGATGTTGAGCATCTTTTCATGTGTTTGTTAGCCATCTGTATGTCTTCTTTGGAGAAATGTCTATTTAGTTCTTTGGCCCATTTTTTGATTGGGCCATTTATTTTTCTGGAATTGAGCTGTAGGAATTGCTTGTATATTTTTGAGATTAGTTGTTTGTCTGTTGCTTCATTTGCTATTATTTTCTCCCATTCTGAAGGCTGTCTTTTCACCTTGTTTATAGTTTCCTTTGTTGTGCAGAAGCTTTTAAGTTTGATTAGGTCCCATTTGTTCATTTTTGCTTTTATTTCCAATATTCTGGAAGGTGGGTCATAGAGGATCCTGCTGTGATGTATGTCAGAAAGTGTTTTGCCTATGTTCTCCTCTAGGAGTTTTATGGTTTCTGGTCTTACATTTAGCTCTTTAATCCATTTTGAGTTTTTTTGTGTGTGTATGGTGTTAGAAAGTGCTCTAGTTTCATTCTTTTACAAGTGGTTGACCACTTTTCCCAGCACCACTTATTAAAGAGATTGTCTTTAATCCATTGTATATTCTTGCCTCCTTTGTCAAAGATAAGGTGTCCATAGGTGCATGGATTTATCTCTGGGCTTTCTATTTTGTTCCATTGATCTATATTTCTGTCTTTGTGCCAGTACCATACTGTCTTGATGACTGTGGCTTTGTAGTAGAGCCTGAAGTCAGGCACGTTGATTCCTCCAGTTCCATTCTTCTTTCTCAAGATAGCTTTGGCTATTCGAGGTTTTTTGTATTTCCATACAAATTGAGAAATTATTTTTTCTAGCTCTGTGAAGAATACCATTGGTAGCTTGATGGGGATTGCATTGAATCTATAAATTGCTTTGGGTAGTACACTCATTTTCACTATATTGATTCTACCAATCCATGAACATGGTATATTTCTCCATCTATTGCTGTCCTCTTTGATTCTGGGAGAATAGCATTGAAATATATATAATATCATATTTGAAACGAGTCGCCAGTCCAGGTACGATGCCTGATAACGGATGCCTGGGGCTGGTGCACTGGGACGACCCAGAGGGATGTTATGGGGAGGGAGGAGGGAGGAGGGCTCAGGATGGGGAACACATGTATACTTGTGGCAGATTCATTTTGATATACGGCAAAAGCAATACAATATTGTAAAATTAAGCAAAATAAAATTTTAAAAAAAGATTCATTATAGGTTGAGATACTCCAAGAACTTATTATGCTTCATAATTACTCTGAAACTATCTCTTCCTTCTCTAGTTAAACAGGAAAATTAAAGACACTCAAAAATTTCACCCCTTCATCATTTACAGTTCCACTGTATTTTTGAAACAGTCTGCCTCTGTACTACATTTCTGTTGTATTTTCTTTCATATTGAAATATAATGCACATTAATATCAGAAATATATAATGCACACTTTTTTTCATAAAGAACTGTTAGATTTTTTAAAATAAAAAGTAACAATCTGACAGTGAAATTAGTTTTTGGAAACTCATTTTTAGAGCATGCACTATCAAGAAAACTTTCATCTACAAAAGTATACTGAAAGTAAATTGTCAGGAATGAAAAGATCCCTTTTCCAAGAAAAAGACAAAAACATTATTAAGATCTCAGAAATCATCTCCATATCCATCACAAATTGATGTCCAATATGATGCTTTAATTTGGATATTTTTAGTTATACAGTAGTAAAATCATATAGCTTTTATATTTTTGTATATAACTTCTTTCATTCAATTTTTTGGGACATATATGAAATTTTTCTATACTTACATATGTCAAGATGATAGTTTATTTAACCTAACAGTTCTGTAGTTTTCCTAGGTACAAATTTACGTACAGTTATCTATCTAATCTAAAGGAGCAGTCAGTATACTTGATCTATAATGTTTCACTGGAACTGGATACATCATTTATTTATATGTTTTCATGATTGTTTTTATGATACAGGGGAAGCTTAAGAGCAGTGACAAACATATTTGCCATGCAGTAATGGGACTGGATGCCATGGTCTTATATTTTTTAATGTTGAGTTTTAAGAAAGGCTTTTCTTTCTCTTCTTACACCCTGTAAGAAACTCTTTAGTTCCTCTTCACTTTCTGCCGTTAGAGTCACATCCTCCGCATATGTGAGGTTATTGGTGCTTTCAAATTGTGGTGTTGGAGAAGACTCTTGAGAGTCGGTTGGACGGCAAGGAGAACCAACCAGTCCACCTTAAAGGAAATCAACCTTGAATATTCATTGGAGGGACTAATACTGAAGCTGAAGCTGCAATAATTTGGCCACTTGATGAGAATCATGGAAAAAGCAAGAGAGTTCCAGAAAAACATCTATTTCTGCTTTATTGACTATGCCAAAGCCTTTGACTGTGTAGATCACAATAAACTCTGGAAAATTCTGAGAGAGATGGGAATATCAGAACACCTGATCTGCCCCTTGAGAAATCTGTATGCAGGTCAGGAAGCAACAGTTAGAACTGGTCATGGAACAACAGATTGGTTCCAAATAGGAAAAGGAGTACGTCAAGGCTGTATATTGTCACCATGTTTATTTAACTTATATGCAGAGTACATCATGAGAAATGCTGGACTGGAGGAAACACAAGCTGGAATCAAGATTGCTGGGAGAAATATCAATAACCTCAGATATGCAGATGACACCACCCTTATGGCAGAAAGTGAAGAGGAACTAAAAAGCCTCTTGATGAAAGTGAAAGTGGAGAGTGAAAAGGTTGGCTTAAAGCTCAACATTCAGAAAACGAAGATCATGGCATCTGGTCCCATCACTACATGGGAAATAGATGGAGAAACAGTGGAAACAGTGTCAGACTTTATTTTTCTGGGCTCCAAAATCACTGCAGATGGTGACTGCAGCCATGAAATTAAAAGACGCTTACTCCTTGGAAGGAAGGTTATGGCCAACCTAGATAGCATATTCAAAAGCAGAGACATCACTTTGCCAACAAAGGTTCGCCTAGTCAAGGCTATGGTCTTTCCTGTGGTCATGTATGGATGTGAGAGCTGGACTGTGAAGAAGGCTGAGCACCGAAAAATTGATGCTTTTGAACTGTGGTGTTGGAGAAGACTCTTGAGAGTCCCTTGGACTGCAAGGAGATCCAACCGGTCCATTCTGAAGGAGATCAGACCTGGGATTTCTTTGGAAGGAATGATGCTCAAGCTGAAACTCCAGTATTTTGGCCACCTCATGCAAAGAGTTGACTCATTGGAGAAGACTCTGATGCTGGGAGGGATTGAGGGCAGGAGGAAAAGGGGACGACAGAGGATGAGAGGCTGGATGGCATCACTGACTCGATGAATGTGAGTCTGAGTGATCTCCGAGAGCTGGTGATGGATAGGGAGGCCTGGCGTGCTGCAGTTCATGGGGTCGCAAAGAGTCAGACACAACTGAGCGACTGATCTGATCTGATATGATGAGAATAGTCAATTCATTGAAAAAGACCCTGGTGCTGGGAAAGATTGAAGGCAAAAGGAGAAGAGGGTGGCAGAGGATGAGATGGTTGGATAGCATCACTGGTTCAATGGGTATGAACTTGGGCAAACTCTTGGAGAGTGAGGGATGGGGAGACCTGCTGTCCCTCCATGGGGACAGGGAGGAAGAAAATTTCTTGCTGTAGTTCATGGGGTAGCAAAGAGTCAGCAGGTCTTAGCAACAGAACAAAAACAACAACTTTTTATATCTGTTTTGCTTACTATTGCTGCTGCTGCTGCTAAGTCGCTTCAGTCGTGTCCGACTCTGTGCGACCCCATGGACAGCAGCCCACCATGCTCCCCCGTCCCTGGGATTCTCCAGCCAAGAACACTGGAGTGGGTTGCCATTTTCTTCTCCAATGAGTGAAAGTGAAGTCGCTCAGTCACGTCCAACTCTTAGCAACCCCATGGACTGCAGCATACCAGACTCGTCCATCCATGGGATTTTCCAGGCAACAGTAATGGAGTGGGGTGCCATTGCCTTCTCTGTTTGCTTACTAAAGGGCTAATAAATGCAAATATCCACTCCTGTGAGTAGTCTATTAGATTCCTGTATTGGAATAACAGGCCACACAAAAGTTATGATTTAAAGTGTTTGGTCTTCTGAATCTCATACTATCTAGATGGCTTCATGCCACCACTATTTAAGGTTAAAACAGCCTACACATAGAGTTCAATTACTAGTTTGAACATGAAGTTACTCCCTATATTTTTCTAAACAGTTTTCAAATCTTTTCTAATACTGGTATGGATTTACACAGAGGATGGTCATATTTTATGGAGACAGATTGTATCACCTAGAAAGGAACTTGGAGGTATTCTAGCTGAAGTCTCTTTCTTACATAAGGGAATCTGAGGTATAGAAAGGAATAGTGATGTGCTAAGTTCAGAGTGGCATTTCTACTTGGTTCATAGCAAATGTCTAAAGCCAAAGATCTCCAGGAAGGTTGAAAGCTGCTGCTTCTGTGTTTATCACATAACTTCGTACTTATTGGATTATTGAACATTATTTTTTATGAATGTAGTTATACAACCTATGACCCATATGTTCTCTGCTTTAGATGTACAGTGATATCTACAATTAGAGAGAGAGAAAGTCACTCAGCCATGTCCGACTCTTTGCAATCCCACAGAATGTAATCCATGAGGTTCCTCTGTCCTTGGGATTTCTCCAGGCAAGAGTACTGGAATGGGTTACCATTTCCTTCTCCAGGGTATCTTCCTGACCAGGGACCAAACTCCAATCTCCTGCCTAGCAGGCACATTCTTTACTATCTGAGCTACAGGGAAATCCATTATCTACTATTGTTATGCCAAATTTCTACTCAAGTATTCAAGTGGCAAGGATGAAGGGGTTAGGATATGGGAACTTGCCTGTAGTATTAGCATACTGCACTGCCATTGATAATGCTTCATTTATACAATATTTGCTACCAGTTATTGTTATGTGTATGATAAAAAATGTGAAGTAGAGATACTAAGAAGGGAAATATAGAGATGAGAGTTGATGTAGACAGACTAGGATACACCAAAATTCATAGTTCAGTTTTCGTATTTTGCAGAATCCTGATAGAAGAACATTATACATTCTTGTTCAACCTTTTGAGTTATAAATTACTTAAAATATATTTCCATAATTTGTTACTTAACCATACAATTTCTAGGAGAAGTAGAATCAGTCAATTCTATTTTTGGTCTTCCATTTGATGGGATGAATTATTCTTTTTTATATGACACAAGTAGATCTAATAAAATGGGTTCATACTTAGATCAAATAATTCTTTAGATTTAGTAATAAATTTCTGTTATATAGATAGAAATGTGTTATTCACAGCAACATAATGACATCCTATTTTGATTGGACTTTATTACATTTCAGAAGTTTTCAGCTATAGTGTTACCAATAAGCAACAATTCCAAAATAATTTAGGTGAATTAATGAAATATGCTAGAGTTAGACTTTTAAAACTTTTATATCAAATAAGAATTATCTGTGGCTTTTTATCCTCCATGAGACCTTTTCCTAACATGTCATAATGTCTTACAAATACCACTCTGTGTAGCAGAGGAATTTTTTTAGGCTTTACTGTCATTCTAAGATATTTTCTCATAAGGATATTTTACAATGGCAGTGAGAAAACCTAAGAACTTCAGTGGCTTTTATCTTTTATAATTTTAATGCATAATTAAGAATGCTTGTTTTAAAGGATTTTTCAATTATGGTCAAACTTACACTTTTCACAAGGAACAAAGTTAACAATATAGTCTTAGGAAAAAACAAATAAAATAGTAAAGGAAAATAAGCAAATAAAATAGTAAAACATCAAGAACTTATAGCTCTTTACTCTTAGTATTAATAATGTGCATGTCTTTATCAATCCATTATATTCATATGCACACACTTTATGTATATTGCAAAAAATCTGTTGAGTGTATACATATAATTATATGCTATAAAGTAAATATATATATATATATTTAATAGATGTTATAACTCTGTTGATTTTGCTTCTGAGATAAAATTAATACTCAAAAATGTTATCCAGTGTTTTCAGTTTATGAGGTATTTATTTATTCCTCTATTGTGATCTGGACAACATGGAGGTTTTGGGGGTAATGGAGTCGATTTGTCGCAAACAAGGTGAAATAAAATAATGCTTTAAGTAGATGGTTGTTTGTGAATGACAAAGAGATAAAGAGGACATTCAACAAGAGCCATGAAGAGGAAAGAAAAGAAAGAAATTGTCATGGAGAAAATGATAGAAAAAATTGATAATGATAGCCCAATGATATACGTTATCAAGGTCCTTTCCACTGTCCCCTAAAATCTCTTTTCTTATTTTTTGACAAAATATAGGGGAAATTGATAATTAGCATAGATAGGGTGTACAAGGTGAAGATTAGACACATGTGTGCATTATGACTGTGCTTCCCAGGTGGCTCAAATAGTAAAGATCTCGCCTGCCAATACAGGAGACATAAGAGACATGGTTTCAATTCCTGAGTCTGAAAGATCCCCTGCAGGAGGGCATTGCAACCCACTCCAGTATTTTGCCTGGAGAATCCCCATGGACAGAGGAGCCTGACAGACCACAGTCCATGGGGTCTCAAAGAGTTGGGCATGACTGAAGTAACTGAGAACACATTGTGACATGATTACCACATAAGATTAGTTAACAATATTCATTAATTCACATAGTTACCATTTGGAGTGTGTATAATGAGGACAGTTAAGATCTACTTTTCTAGAAAATTTAAAGTTTACAATACAGAAGTTTTAACTAAAGTCATAATATACATTTGAGACCCAGAACTTATTCATCATATAACAGAAAAGTTGTACACTTTGATAAATATTTCAAACTTCTTTCACCTACCAGACCTTGGGAATAATCAATATGCTCTGTATTTCTATTAATTAATGCTTTTTGTTTTCAATATGTATATGAGATAATACAGTAGCTATCTTTCACTGCCTGACTTATTTCACTTAGAAAAATGACTTCATGGTTCTTCCATGTTGTGACGAACAAGGCTTCTTTACTTCTAAAATACATGAGCTTGTCCACCTCATGGCTCACTTAATATCAGATACCTTAACTAATACTGTTCCATTTCCCAATTTTAATAATTTTTAGATTTGTGACTGAATATATCTATCCAAAGACACACTAGTTTAAAATTTTGCTTTGGATTCATAACACTCAATATTTTATTTCATGATTGTTTGGCTTCTACTAAGTTACTTACCTGCTTAGTTAATTTGTGATTGTTGATGACACTAGCTTATATTTATTAGTACAGAAAGTACAGTATTCCCCATAAAATATAAAGAATGCTCAAAATCTCTCAGGAAGCACATAACAAATCTTCAGGCAAATTGAAATGTTGTTTGAATGAAATAATAAACAAATGACATTTGATCAATTTAGAAATTTTCAACAAAGAGGAGGTGCCATATATAAATTCTTGATACATATGACCATGCTGTATTTGGAGACTGTAGCATTTATAAAATTTTGTCTATATAACAAATGTTTATGTATAACAATTTAAGCATTGAGAAAATTTTTGTTCTCTTCTATGATGAAATATAATTCTAGAAATACAAAACCCAAAACGTGTTTTTGTGTGTAAAATTTAACATTTAATACCATCTTTTAAGTTTCACTTTTTCCAGAGCCTGTCTCACATCTTTGTTCCTTAGACTGTAAATCAGAGGGTTTAAAACTGAAGTCATAAGACTCTCAACCAAGGAGGTCACTTGTCTTGATCTAGAAAATTAGGATTAACTTGGCCTGAAATACGTAAAGAGCATAGTTCCCTGGAAAAAATGCCACTGCAATTAGGTGGGAGGTGTAGGGGGAAAAAGCTTTGAACTACCCCTCAACAGAGTGGATCTTTCAGACTAAAAGTGTAGTATAACAATAAGAGATAAGGATTCCTGAAATGGTACTCAGTTCAATGAAACCAAAACAATGAATAATGCCAACTCATTGACCTGTATATCAGAGCAGGAAAGGAGGAAAAGTGGAGGTAAATCACAGAAGAAATGGTAAATCTCATTTGACTCTCAGAAACATAAGTGGAATGCTAATGTCATGTGTATCAGAGCATCTGTCATCCCCACCAGGTAATCCCCAGCCATGAGCAGGAAGCACACCGAGCTGGACATGCTGACTGCATAGAGCAAGGGGCTGCTGACGGCCTTGTACCAGTCATAGGCCATCACTGCCAGCAACAAAGACTCAGAATATGTAGAGATAGAGAAGACAAAGAACTGCAGAGCACAATCATTGAAGGAGATTGACTTGTTCTTGGCAAATTTGTCCACCAGCATCTTGGGCACAATTGCTGTGGAATTGCATATGTCACAGAAGGAGAGGTGGCTGAAGCAAAAGTACATGAGTGTGTGCAGCTGGGGATCCATCCTAATCAGGGTTATCATTCCAAGGTTTGCCAGAAAGTTAATAAGATAAACAAGTAGAACCTTGGTAAAAATAGCCATTTTGTTATTGGTGTTGTCAGTAATTCCCAAGAAAATGAGTTCAGTCAGAGAGGAGCAATTCCCTTTTTCCACCCTTTTTTGTTCTGATGTAAACTTTTAGCAAATGATCAGGAAAATGACACATGGATGTGGAACACTTCTGCACAAGTGCAAAATATCATAAGAGGAAGGTGTTTTTTGTCTGTATTGGTCTTTTTATAATTAAAATAATAAAGATCATCCATATCCACTGTTTAAAGGTAGATAGCAATCTGTGTTAGATCTTAAATGCAGATATCATTTATGAGTAGGTTATTTTATACAAGCTCATCTCTGAGAATTGCTTTCCTTGCCTCAGGGAGGAGATTTTGATAAATTTAGTTCACTTTACCTCTTCAAAATAATATCAAAGAAGCACCAGTGTTAGATCAGGCCCCAGAATCTAAGGACTAAGCATTTTCCATACTTTAAAATATTTATTTGGGTACAAAATATGAATTTTAAAATAATTAGAATTTTTCTGTTTCTCCAAAAAGTATGATTGGTTTAAAAGTTTCTATCTTAGTTCTAAAAATAGTGACTATATCAAGAACTTACTCAAGTAATATTAAATAAAAAGTAAATAATTGCTACTGTATTTAGTCTATGTTGCATTTAGTATTTTATGAGATATGAAGTAAATATTATTGATCTGGTTTTCTAGAAATTTTTTATTACTTCCCCACAATGCTAATTACCTATTTGTGGAGTGGTTGTTGTTAAATGATGAACATCCTGACCAACGGAAGAAAAGAGATAAAAATAAGTGAAAATAGCAGAGTTTGACACATATATTTGCATCCATTCAGCTTTTTAATGACTTTTCTAGATTACAAAATGGAAATGAGTAGGGAAACAATAATTGCTTCTAAAAAAACATATGCTATGCTATTATATTTCTATATTTATGTGTGATCATGTGTATATATTTTAATATATATGAGGATAGAATGTAAGTAATGAGATTGTTCCTTAGACCTATTCACATGGTTCACATGGAGATGAATATGTAAGTATTTCTATTTATTTTGTGGTACTTACACAAATTTTTTAATAAAACAAAACATACCTCAAATTTTTGTATACACTTGTCCAATGATGAAAGGATTAAAAGCTTTCCTGTGAGCCTAGAGCAAATAAAGTAAATAATAAAACAGTATATTGTGGACAGCAGCAAGTTTAGACTGATTATCCTGGTTCTGAAAAGAAAATATGATTTCTACTCATTAAATGCAGATTTTAATGGGTAAGCAGGCATAAAATGCCTCACTTACAATTTTTTTCCTCTAAAATTTAAGCATTTTTTCCTACATTAATTTAGGATCTGGAAAGCTATTTGAGATGAGATCTTGGGTAGCTAGCTGAAAAATAGGCAAATAGCCTTTTATTTTACCAGGTACTGCTGCTGCTGCTAAGTCACTTCAGTCGTGTCTGACTCTGTGCGACCCCATAGACGGCAGTCCACAAGGCTGCCCCGTCCCTGGGATTCTCCAGGCAAGAACACTGGAGTGGGTTGCCATTTCCTTCTCCAATGCATGAAAGTGAAAAGTGAAAGTGAAGTCACTCAGTCATGTCCAACTCTTAGCGACCCCATGGATTGCAGCCCACCAGACTCCTGCATCCATGGGATTTTCCAGGCAAGAGTACTGGAGTGGGGTGCCATTGCCTTCTCCAGGTACACTGGGACTTAAATCCCTGAAGTTACTCCTCTTATGCTTTTATTAATTATTTTCCTGCTTCTGTATATTCCTTTGTGAATTCAGAAACAACTTGGCAAAAGCTGAGATTTTGTGCTTCACTATTGCACAGAATTGGGCACGACTGAGTGACTGAACTGAACTAAACTGATTGTCACCAAACTGCTCTATGATAAGAAGGATACTGTGAATTGTTTGTAGAATTGTTTTACAGTTACCCTGAAACTATCTTCTCCTTCTCTAGTTAGAGAGGAAACCTAATGAAACTCAGAAAGATCTCCCTCAATCATTTCCAACGCCTTTGGATCACTCATTATGTTTTTGAAACTTTATCCTTCATACCTCGTTTAAAAATTAAACTATATTTTGACTGTATTTTATTTAATAATGAAATATAATACATATACAATAAAACTCACCCTTCTAAAGTACACAGTTTTTTTTTCCTTATTATATTTTTCAAGGTTGTTCAGTTATCACCAGTATCTACACTCAGAAAATCCTCATCATTCTCATAAGAAAACTACACCTATTAGCTCTTGCTCCATCTCCACAAACTTCTGCCACCCGTGGCAATCACTAATCTACATTCTGAGTCTGTGCGGTTTCCTATTCTCAGTCTTGAATATAAACAGAAGCATGCAATATATTATTTTTCTTGTTAGGATTATTTTCTTAAGTAGAATACTATATTTGCTTCAATAAAATAAATTAAATTTAGGAAAATATAATATCAGCCACATTATGTTTGATCAGAAATCTTTTTCATTACTTAGAATAATAATATTTCATTTTATGAATATGACACAATTTGTTGATCCAGTCTACAGCTGGATGAACATTTGGTTATTTCTACTCTTTAGCTATTATGAGTAATTACACCATGCCATTCTATCAGTGCTACCTTTCAAGCAGATTTCATCACCAGAGAACCTTTTATTTCCATCCTCCAACCACATGTCCAAGAATATTTCATTAACTTTGTAACTTCCTCATATTCTCTAAGTAATGCAGCCTTCTCTGAATTATGCTTATTTTAATCATTTAAGAATCTCTTTACTACATTTAAGCCCTCAAGAATAAGAGCAATGTTTATTTTCTAAATTCCTTGATAAAAGGATTTGGGTAGGTAGTGGTTTTAGAAAATGATCACTCAGTACTTCTGTCTATTAAAGTGGGGAATGATGTTGAAATAATAGAAATATACCTGTTTGGGGGATTTTTCTATAGCTATACATGGGCTTCCTTTGCAGCTCAATCAGTAAAGTATCTTCCTGCAATGCAGGAGACCTGGGTCGGAAAGATCCCCTAGAGAAGGAAGTGGCAATTCACTCCGGTATTCTTGCTTGGAGAATCCCATGGACAGAGGAGCCTGGCAGGCTACAGTCCATGGGCTCACAAGAGTCTGACAGGACTTAGCGACAAAACCACAAATGACTGCTTTAAAATAATTATGCATGGAGATGAGTTTTTGACATCAGCAGAGTTCAACTTTTTTTTCTTAAAATAATTTGCTTGCAACTATCCATATTAGTTCTTTGGAAAATATATACCAAAAAAATTTCACTTTAGGGTCTTCCCAACATCCTTCCCAAGAGAGACCAATGAAATTTTCTGTACCACCAAGACTTGGTCTAACATCTCAGTATCTGGTGTGATAAGGGTACTTCCTGAGATCTCTGAACTAATCTTCCTTCCTTTCACAATTACCTGAATGATTTAAATGCCAATCACTCTCAATTATTATGTGTGCTATTGATGTACTGCTTCAGTCAGGGACTTTGTGTAAGTATAAACACAACAAAATTAAAAAGAAATTGTACACAAGCTGACAGATCTAATTAAAGAATTGAGGCTATTAATAAATCTATTTGGAATTGGAAATTACAGAGTTCTACAATGAACAAATGACAGTTTGGGTAGATTAAAGGTAGCTGTCCATTTTTTCACACATATTTTTCAGAGATACTTTACCTATTCATCCTCCCTTTGAATATTTGCTATACTTTAGCTGTTTTGCCCAACAGAGATTGGCAGAAACAATGTAAGGCATTTTTGTGTTTCTTCCCCCCACTACTCTGCACCACACAATATTGGGATTTTATTTCCCAACCAGGGATGGAAATGTGCCTGCAGTAGAAACTTGGAGTAACCCATTGGGCCTCTAGGGAAACCACTGTAAGTAAATCCTGAATTGTCTTTAGGAAGACAATATCTCAAAGCCATGTGATACCAGGTAGGAAGTCCATCTAACCATATGAGAATACCTTGTGACAGATTCTGAGATTGCTTAAAGGGGATAGAGGAGACTATGAGCTCATCTTTCCAGCCATTCTCATCCATTGACAGATGTGAGTTACTTTATAACCTAGCCTGTCTTTGCACTGAATATTTCATGTGACCTCAGTCAACATGAGGGGAAGGCAATGGCATCCCACCCCAGTACTTTTGCCTGGAAAATCCCATGGACAGAGGAGCCTGGTAGGCTCCAGTCCGTGGGGTTGCTAAGAGTTGGACACGACTGAGCGACTTCACTTTGACTTTTCACTTTCATGCATTGGAGAAGGAAATGGCAACCCACTCCAATGTTCTTGCCTGGAGAATCCCAGGGACAGGGGAGCCTGGTGAGCTTCCGTCTATGGGATCGCACAGAGTCGGACACGACTGAAGCGACTTAGCAGCAGCAGCAGCAGTCAACATGAAGATGAACAAAATAATAAATCAGTGATCATCATTTTAAAAGAAAGATACTGCTAAGTTATGTCTGATTCTTGTGAGCCCATGAATTATAGCCTACAAAGCACCTCTGTCCATGGAATTCTCCAGGGAAGAATACTGGAGTGCAGTGCCGTTTCCATTTCCAGGGGAACTTCCTGACCCAGGAATTGAATCCAGGTCTCCCTCATTTAAGGAAGATGTTTACCAACTAAGCCAAACAGGAAACTATTTAAGTCATGTGGCTTTAGAGTACTATTTAGGTAGCAAGAGATAATTGCAACAGTGTGGATATATAAATAAGAGAATACTTTAGGGGTAATTATTTGCCATATATATTTATATTATATATATTTATTTTATGTATTTGTATTATATTAATACTAATATAATTGTATATTATATAGAGGTATATATAACCTGTATATGAATAATTGTATATTATATACAAGTATAAAATATTATTGTATACTATATAATTGTATGTTATATAAATAATTTATATTATATAAATAATTGTATATTATATTATATATATATATATATATATATATAAATATTGAGAAGGCAATGGCAGCCCAATCCAGTACTGTTGCCTGGAAAATCCCATGGACAGAGGAGCCTGGTAGGCTCCAGTCCATGGGGTCGATAAGAGTAGGATATGACTGAGCGTATTCACTTTTCTCCTCTCAGGCGCCCCCCTTATCTTGGACCGGGGTCACTCCTCTTGGTTGCCCCTCTTCGGGCATGGGGTCCTCCTGGGTTCTGCCCCTGACCTCGGACGTGGGGTGGCTCCTCTCGGCCGCCTGTGCTTTAGCGTGCCTGTTGCAGCAGTCTGCCCTGGAATATTTCCTCATGAAGACAGTTACCAGCAGTTTTCTGGCTGGTAGAGGGCAGGAGATGATGCTGTGGAAGTGCTGCACTCAATATGACAGCAAATTTTGAAAACTCAGCAGTGACCACAGGACTGGAAAAAGTCAGTTTTCATTCCAATCCTAAAGAAAGGCAATGCCAAAGAATGCTCAAACTACCACACAATTGCACTCATCTCACACACTAGTAAAATAAGGCTCAAAAATCTCCAAGCCAGGCTTCAGTAATAGGTGACCCATGAACTTCCTGATGTTCAAGCTGGTTTTTGAAAAGGCAGAGGAACCAGAGATCAAATTGCCAACATCCGCTGGATCATGGAAAAAGAAAGAGAGTTCCATGAAAACATCTACTTCTGCTTTATGGACTATGCCAAAGCCTCTGACTGTGTGGATCACAATAAACTGTGGAAAATTCTGAAAGAGATGGTAATACCAGACCACCTGATCTGCCTCTTGAGAAATCTGTATGCAGGTGAGGAAGCAACAGTTAGAACTGGACATGGAACAACAGACTGGTTCCAAATAGGAAAAGGAGTACGTCAAAGCTGTATATTGTCACCCTGTTTATTTAACTTATATGCAGAGTACATCATGAGAAATACTGGACTGGAAGAAACACAAGTTGGAATCAAGATTGCCAGGAGAAATATCAATAACCTCAGATATGCAGATGACACCACCCTTATGGCAGAAAGTGAAGAGGAACTCAAAAGCCTCTTGATGAAAGTGAAAGTGGAGAGTGAACAAGTTGGCTTAAAGATCAACATTCAGAAAATGAAGATCATGGCATCCGGTCCCATCACTTCATGGGAAAGAGATGGGGAAACAGTGGAAACAGTGTCAGACTTTATTTTACTGGGCTCCAAAATCACTGCAGATGGTGACTGCAGCCATGAAATTAAAAGACTCTTACTCTTTGGAAGGAAAGTTATGACTAAGCTAGATACCATATTCAAAACCAGAAACATCACTTTGCCAACATAGGTTCATCTAGTCAAGGCTATTGTTTTTCCAGTGGTCATGTATGGATGTGAGATTTGGACTGTGAAGAAGGCTGAGCGCTGAAGAATTGATCCTTTTGAACTGTGGTGTTGGAGAAGACTCTTGAGAGTCCCTTGGACTGCAAGGAGATCCCACCAGTCCATTCTGCAGGAGATCAGCCCTGGGATTTCTTTGGAAGAACTGATGTTAAAGCTTAAACTCCAGTACTTTGGCCACCTCATGTGAAGAGTTGACTCATTGAAGAAGCTTATGATGCTGAGAGGAATTGGGGGCAGGAGGAGAAGGGGACGACAGAGGATGAGATGCCTGGATGGCATCACTGACTCGATGGACATGAGTCTGAGTGAACTCCGGGAGTTGATGATGGACAGGGAGGCCTGGCTGGCTGCGATACATGGGGTGGCAAAGAGTTGGACACGACTGAGCGACTGATCTGATCTGATTCATCTGATTCACTTTTACTTTTCACTTTCATGCATTGGAAAAGGAAATGGCAACCCACTCTAGTGTTCTTGCCTGGAGAATCTCAGGGATGGGGGAGTGTCTTGGGCTGACATCTATGGGGTCACACAGAGTCGGACACAACCAAAGCAACTTAGCAGCAGTAACAGCAACATATATATATGAATATACCTCTGAAAAGTGAAGAAAATATATGTACACATCTGAAAAAGAATTTGTATCCAAACTTTATGAAATGCTCTCATCAATAATAAGAATGCAAATAATAATAACAAAATTCAGGCAAAGGATTGAATAGATATGCTCACCAAGAAAATATGCAAATAGAAACATTTTATATGAATTTATTCAATATCATTCAGTTCAGTTCAGTTCAATTCAGTCTCTCAGTGTCTGACTCTTTGTCCAACTCTTTGTGACACCATGAATTGCAGGACGCCAGGTCTCCCTGTCTATCACCAACTCCAAGAGTTTACTAAAACTCATGTCCATCGAGTCGGTGATGCCATTAACTATCTCATCTTCTGTCATTCCCTTCTTCTCCTGCCCCCAATCCCTCCCAGCATAAGGGTCTTTTCCAGTAAGGCAACTCTTAGCATGACGTGACCAAAGTATTAGAGTTTCAGCTTTAGCATCAGTCATTCCAATGGACACCCAGGATTGGTCTCCTATAGGATGGACTGGTTGGATCTTGTAATCCAAGCAGATGACACCACCCTTATGTCAGAAAGTAAAGAGGAACTCAAAAGCCTCTTGATGAAAGTAAAAGAGGAGAGTGAAAATTTGGCTTCAAGCTCAACATTCAGAAAAATAAGAGCATGGGATCTAGTCCCATTACTTCATGGGAAATATATGGGAAAAAAGTAGAAACATTGGCTGACTTTATTTTGGAGGGTTCCAAAATAACTGCAGATGGTGATTGCAGCCATGAAAATAAAAGATGCTTACACCTTGAAAGGAAAGTTATGACCAGACTAGACAGCATATTTAAAAGTAGAGATATTATTTTGCCAACCAAGATCCGTACAATCAAGGTTATGGTTTTTCCAGTGGTCATGTATGGATGTGAGATTTGGACCGTGAAGAAAGCTGAGGGCCAAAGAATTGCTGCTTTTGAACTGCAGTGTTTGAGGAGACTCCTGAGAGTTCACAGTATTGTTAGGTTTTAGGAAAAGTAAAGTGACAATGTTTTCTAAATGGGTTAAAATTAGAAATATTGATCATACCTAATTTTTCCTGTTTCATATGAAGTCTCATTCAAGATTTAACAAGAACACAGATTGAGAGGTAACAGGCAGGAAGGCCAGGGGTCTCCAAACAGAGGAAATGGGCTTCAAGCATTTTTATCTGTCTTAAGCCACAGGAGGAAACAAACTAGCAATATTTTTCTTTCCTTTTCTATACAAATTTAAAAGGAGATTTCTCTTAAAATAATGTGTGGCCATAATGACACCTGATTTCACCTGAAGTTAACTATTCTCAAACCTTGAGTTAACCAATGCATTTTTCTTATGGAAATGTTGTCTTAAGCTATGTTAATGTGCTATGCATTTACCCCAAACTCTGTCTTCAAGTCAGTCTTGCCTAAATGGCTCAGAACGTACTTGACAAACCAGTATGCTATACTCAGACATTGTTCCCCTAATTTTGTAAATGAAACTATTTGTATGGTCATCTGCCCTTCTACAAGATTCAACTCAATCGTTTTATGGAATGGGATGAATCATCTGGTGCCAAGATTATCCCAAAATGCATCTTATGGATGAGGGGCCTGGTGCCATTCTGAATTTTAAGACATTACTTTATTTCATTAACAGACTGCTAGTCACTATATAACATTCAGCTGAAGACTAGCAAGGGGATACTCTTTCTGTCCTCTTCTGATGCCTATGTCAGAAGCTTTATCTATCTCCTTTATACTTTAAAAGTTTATTACACAAAAGCTCTGACTGAACAAGCCTCGTCTCTAGTCCCATATTGAATTCTCCTCCAGAGACCAAGAATCCCAGCATTTTTTTGTTCAGCAAAAATCTTTCATCTTGGGGGCTCTTCTGGAATCCTTCAGGACAAGATAAGGATGCTTGGAGCCCTAGTTCTTTGTTCTCAGTGCAAACATTTTTTCTGCTGTACTTTACTAACTCTATGGTGTGCTTGTGTGAATGAATGAAATGCCCTGAAAGAAGCAATTGTGGAACCCTGCTCTCTGGTTCCACGGTGATCTCATACAGCTTATGGCAGAAACCTGTCAGGGATTTATACTGATCTGCAAATGCCAAGAGGCACCCAACGTCTCTTCAGGGACCAACCAGAAATGGGAAAAGTGTGTGGACCGAACTCTCCTTTCTTTCTCAGTCAAACTTTTTGGTCTTTTGACCATTTAATAACTCCCTGAAAATTAGAGTGAGTGAAGTCAATCAGTCGTGTCTGATTCTTTGGAATCCCATGGACTGTAGCCTACCAGGCTCCTCCATCTATGGGATTTTCCAGGCAAGAACACTGGAATGGGTTGACATTAATTAGGAGCACTAACCTAATCTATTGGATCATAGACTTTCAAGGGACTTGTGATCTATGCTGTTATTGTGTACTGTGGCTTAGGTCCCAAACCTGGATTGGTAGTCAGGAAGCGTCTAGCCTCACTAGGAATGGAAAGTTCGGAAGCTAGATGGAACTATAGCTCCAAGAACATCTCTGAGGTTAAAGGTAACTCAGATTAGGACTTCAATGTGTTTTTTTACTTTGATAATGCTGGCTCTTAGTGGACCACAGTTCCACTATTGTACTGGTGTGGTGACGATCGGAAGGAACATCTTAGTTTTATGTTCGTATCAATCTTATTGTGGTCAGGAATGTACTCAGGCTTGTGAACAGGCACACAGGTGATGAATGTTTCCTCCAGAAGTTTAGCCTGTGAGGCATTCTGGAAGGTTACTCTGATTGCACCCTGAGTGACATCAGAGGAAAGCCAGGTTTTAATGGTGAAGAGCTGGACATCAGTCTGGGATGCCATCAGGTCTACCCCTGGTGAATCCCCACCCCATCTTAGTGGAAGAACCTGGAGGGATGAGTATGATGCCTTTGTTAGTAAGGGAAAGACTAGGTCTGAATAGGAAGGAATATCTTTTGGTGTAAAGTATGTCTACACCCCCATCTAGAGCAGGGAGGGACACCTCCAATAGGAAGACGGCACTGGTCACTTTTTTGTCTCTTACAGATGGGAACTAGCAATTCCAGCCTCACTCCTTTGAACTGTATCCTGAAAAACTGGGATAGATTTGATCCCCAGGGTTTAAAGAAGACACATCTGGTCTTCCTATGTGATACTGCATGGCCACAGTACCCACTAGAGGATGACGAACAGAGGCCAGTTGGAGGGGCTCTTAAGTATAATACTGTTTTACAATTAGACTGGTTTTGAAGAAAACAATGGAAAAGTGATCTTAAAGGATAGATTTCTCACTCAATTTGCTCCAGATATCCGCCATAAGCTATTAAAACTGGCCTATGGACCAAATCAGTCTTTAGATAATCTGTTATAACTGGCTCAGACAGTCTATTATGGTAGGGAATATGAATTAAAAAAAAGAAAGGCATAGAAAGACAAAGAAACAGGTGGAAGCCCTCACAATGACTGTAAGAACCCTTCTTAAACAGCCTGAGAAAAATGCCCAGAGGGACCGAAGAGAAATAGGATGGGCTTGCTATTACTGTGGAAAGGAGGGGCACCTCAAGAGGAATTGTCCTCAAGCATCCAAGCCACCCCCGGCTCCAGGTCCAGTCTGCAAGGGACCACACTGAAGGAGAGACTGCTCCCAGAGGTGTAGATTTCAGGGGTCAGACTCTCAAGATAATCAGAACTGAAGGTGCCTGGGGGGTCCCCACACAAGCTCCCATCCTAATTATACCTGAGGAACCCTGGGAATTAATAACTGTGGGGGGTTAATCTGTTGATTTCATTTTAGATACTGGGGCAACATACTTTGTGCTTACTGAAGCCCCTGGCCCACTTTCTTCCCAATCCGCTTCCATAATGGGACAGTCTGGATGAGCCAAAAGGTATTATTTCAGTTATTCTTTATGTTGTAACTGGGACACTGTGGTATTTTTTTACACGAGTTTCTGATCCTGCCAGAGTCTCCCTCACCACTTTGGGGAGAGATATACTGAGCAAGTCTATGCCTCTGTTTTCATGAATAAGGAGCCCTCCTTTTCTCTCCCTTTAGTTGAACAAAATGTAAATCCTAGAGTATGAGCTGATGGAAAATCTGTGGGCTGAGCACAAAATGCTATTCTTGTCATTGTCAAGCTCAAAGACTCGCACTTATTTCCACATAAGAAGCAGTATTCACTGAAACCTGAGGTTAAGGAAGGGTTAGAACCCATCATCAAAAATTTAAAGGAGCAGGGACTATTAGTTCCCTGTAACAGTCAATGCAACACTCCTGTTTTCATTATAAAGAAATCAAATGGCAAACGGAGACTAGTTCAAGATTTATGAATAATAAATAAGGCTTTAGTTCCTTTACAGCCCATGGTGCCTAATCCTTATGCTCTATTGTCTGCAATTCTTGAATGAGCCAAATATTTACAGTATTTGATTTGAAAGATGCCTTCTATTCAGTCCCTTTGGCAGAGGAAAGTCAATTTTTATTTGCCTTTGAAGACCCTACGCAGCCAGCTTTTTAGTTAACCTGGACAATTTTGTCCCAGGGATTCTTTGACAGTCCTCACTTATTTGGACAAAGTTTATCATGGGATCTACAAAGCTTTAATAGTACTGAAGCAGTGGTGTTACAATATGTAGACGATACTTTGCTCTGTGCTGAGACAGAGGAAGCTTGTTCATGAACATCACAAGATTTCTTAAACATTCTGGTAGGCTGCAGTTACAAAGCTTCAAGAGAAAAGGCTCAGTTTTGTCAACAATTTGTTAAATATCTGGGCCTAATCATAGCAGAAGGGCCATAGGCCCTGAGAGAATTAAACCTATACTAAATCATCCCTTACCTATGACTTTAAGACAACTGATAAGATTTTTGGGAATCATAGGCTACTGTCATATTTGGATTCCAGGTTATGGAGAACTTGCCCAGCCTTCAAATCTACTTATAGCTGAAACTCAGCACGCCCAAACCGACAAACAAACTAGCTTGGTCTCCAGATACTCAAAAGGCTTTTAAGGTTCTGCAGACTACTCTCCTACAAGGTCCCTCTCTGAACTTGCCCACAAGGTCAGAATTTAATGTGTTTGTCACTGAAAGAAAAGGTATGGCTTTGGGAGTTTTGACACAACCCCAAGGGCCTCACCAGCAAACTATTGCTTATCTAAGCAGAGAATTAGATGTAATTTCACGTGGGTGGCCCCACTACCTAATAGTAATTGGGGCAGTCGCTTTATTAGCACCTGAAGCTTTAAAAATAATTAATGGACTAAACAATACTGTGCTGACTTCTCATGATGTGAGTGGAATCTTAAATTCTAAGGTTAATATTTGGATGACAGACAGTATGCTTCTTAAATATCAGTAATTGTTGTTAGAAGGCCCAGAAGCTAAGCTTAAAGTCTGTGGAAATTTAAATCCTGCCACTTTCTTTCCTGAGAAGGAAAATGAAATACCTGATCACGATTGTTCCAAATTCCCAATTTTAAACTATGCAGCTTGGAAGGATCTAATGGATACCCCATTAGACAATCCTGACATGGAAATATTTAGTGATGTCAGTTATTCTGTTTGGGATGGAAAGTGTAAAGCAGGTTACACTGTGGTGACTGCTGAACAGGTTTTAGAAGCAAAATCTCTCTCCCAGGGAATCAGTGCTCAGTTAGCAGAGCCTGTGGCTCTGACCCGAGCTCTAGAGTTAAGCAAAGGGCAGTGAGTAAATATCGACACTGATTCTAAGCATACTTATTTGACTTTACATGCTCATGCTGCAATATGGAAAGAAAGACATTTTAAAACAGCAACAGGAATACCTATTAAGCATTTCAGAGAGATCCAGAGACTTTTAACTGCTGTATATTTTCCTAAAGAAGTAGCTATTATGCATAGCAAAGTACACAGCAGGGATGGGAATAAGTAGCATAAGGTTGGCTGATTGTCAAGCCAAAAAAAGCAGCACTTTACAAAATCCCATCACTGCAGATGCCTTTGATCTGGACAGGTCCTGTGGAACAGGTTAAAAAAAAAAAAAAAACACAATATACTGAGGAAGAATTAGAAAGATATGAGAAAAGAGGAGCAAAGATTACTGATAAAGGATGGTTACAGTCTGAGAATGGATGATTAATAATTCCTGAAAAAGCTCAGTGGAAAATTCTTAAGGGTTTACACTAGAGTTTTCATTTGGGTGCAGAGAGTACTTACCAGATGGCTTCTTATTTGTCTGAAGGAAAAAAATGTAATGAAAACGTTAAAGAATATTATCATAAGGTATGAGGTTTGTCAGAAAAATAACCCAAATACTGAAAAGCTAGCAAAATCTGGATTACAAAGAAGTGGAAAGTATCCTGGAGAGGACTGGGAAATTGATTTTACTCATATGCCAAAAGCTAATGGATATTCTTGCTTACAAGTTTGGGTAGATACTTTTCCTGGAGGGACTGAGGCTTTTCCCTGTCACAGTGAGCAGGCTAAGGAGGTTATGAAAATTTTAATCCATGAAATTATCCTCAGGTTTGGGCTGCCACTGAGCCTGCAAAGTGACAATGGCTCCACCTTTAAATCTGCTGTAACTCAGGGGATATCTAAAACTCTAGGAATAAAATATCACTCACACTGTTTCTGAAAATCCCAATCCTCAGGAAAGGTTGAAATGGCTAAAGACATTATCAAAAGACATCTGTGCAAATTAACTCAAGAGATACAGGACAACTGGTTTAAGTCCTACCCATAGCTTTAATGAGGGCTGGAATTGCCCCCAAAAAGGAGGGACTGTCCCCCTTTGAATGTATTTATGGAAAGCCTTTCTTATGCGCAGACATTGTTATAGACCCCGAAACCTTGGAATTAACTAGTTATGCAACTCAGCTCTCAGCTTTTCAACAGGCATTAACAGAACACTGAGAGACGACTCCTGACCCAGCCTCTGAGTCAAGAAAGCCTCTATTTGAGCCAGGAACCGAGGTCCTCATAAAAACATTAGAGTTTGAGGGCCCATCCGTTAGCCCCTCTGTGAAGGACCTTACGAGGTTATTCTTTCTTCTCCCACAGCTGTCAAAGTGCCAGGAATAGATTCGTGGGTACATCACACTCGAGTTCAGAGGTGGCACCCTGACCAAAACTAAGTCATTTCATTTTATGTCTTTATTTTCTATGCTCTGACTTTGTACTTTTAAAAATGGGCCAGTTAACCTATGTGAGCTTACTTCTCCTGACTCCAAAAAACCTGTGTGCTGTTTGATCCTCAAGACAATGCCTTCCTGTCCTGGGATCACTCCTACACTACATTCCACAAACGGTTTAACTGCTGGGTCTGCGGAGTGCTCCCCTCTTCATCAGTGGAAGGCTTCCCGTGGCGGACATCTCCACTTCAAGGAAAAGACTTTTTCCAATTCTGTGAATACCTTCAATAACAATCATATATGATGCCTCTTCTTCATCTGAAGACATCTAACAACCCTAAAATGGACTGGTGCAACATTTTGTACTTTAACTATGGACATAACATGACTTTTAACTTTTTGATTTTAACTTGTTTTAATGACTATTTCGCCTTGCATCTGGAACTGTATAACTGGATTTGTTTCTAGATGCATGAAAGCTTTTAAGTTACAAATGATTGCTCAAACTCCTGCTACTGCTTCAGCTTCTTCCAACTACTATTTGGGTCCCCTGGATCAGAAATCCTCAGTATGAGGATTAGGAAAATATGTTGTCTCACGAATTTAGGAAAAATGCCCCTCATCAGCTCAGAAACAGTTACGGAATGAGAACAATGCCCCTTTACCCTAGGCAACATAATTCTCCTAAAACAAAAGAGGGGAATGAGAGGTAACAGGCAGGAAGGCCAGGGGTCTCTAAATGGAGGAACTAGGAGGAATATGCCTGCAAGTGTCAGACATTTTTATCTCTCTTAAGAGGCAGGAGGAAACAGACTAGCGATATATTTTTTTTCCTTCTATATACAAATTTAAAAGGAGATTTCTCTTGAAATACTGTGCTGCCATAATGACACCTGGTTGAACCTGAGGTTAACTCTTCTCAAACCTTGAATTAACCAATGCATTTTTCTTATGGAAATGTTTGTTTTAAGCTATATTAATGTACTCTGCATTTACCCCAAATTCTGTCTTCAAGTCGGTCCTGCCTAACGGCTCAGAACCTACTTGACAAACCAGTATGTTATACTCAGACATTGTTCCCCTAATCTATGTAAATGAAACTATTTGTATGGTAATCTGGCCTTCTACAAGATTCAAGTCAATCCTTTCATGGCCTGGGATGAATCATCTGGTGCCAAGATTATCTCAAAGTGCATCTTATGGATGAGGGGGTTGGTGTCATTCTGAATTTTAAGACATTCCTTTCTTTCATTAACAGATGGATAGTGACTATATACGGAGAAGGTAATGGCAACCCACCCCAGTACTCTTGCCTGGAAAATCCCATGGATGTAGGGGACTGGTAGGCTGCAGTCTGTGGGGTTGCGAAGAGTCAGACATGACTGAGCGACTTCACTTTCACTTTTCACTTGCATGCTTTGGAGAAGGAAATGGCAACCCACTCCACTGTTCTTGCCTGGAGAATGCCAGGGACAGGGGAGCCTGGTGGGCTGCCGTCTTTGGGGTCACATAGAGTCAGACACGACTGAAATGACTTAGCAGCAGCAGCAGCAGCAGTGACTGTATAACACCCAGCTGAAGACAAGAAGGGGGTACTCTTTCTGCCCACTTCTGATGCCTATGTCAGAAGCTTTCTCTATCTCCTTTATACTTTAATAAAACTTTATTACACAAAAGCTCTGAGTGATCAAGCCTTGTCTCTGGCCCCAGATTGAATTCTTCTCCTCCAGAGGCCAAGAATCCCAGCATCTTTTCATTCAGCACCAATCTTTCAAGATTATCTTTTTATTTTGGGGGTTACTTCTCTGCTTATTTCTTTTAATTGTTTCTTGGTTTTTACCTCTTTTTTTTCTCTAAAGCTAGGAAACTCATCAAATTAAATTTCATGCAATTACTGTGTTTTTAGTTTTAGGAAAATAATAGCGATAATTTTTTATGTCTTTTTATGTCACTGCCATTCTTGTTGTGACAGCCTCAATCCTCAGATACCAACTGTTCTCCTGTGGAGATACAGTTGAGGCAAAACTTAAGCCATATAACTAATTGTTAATAATTTTCCACCAATTAATATCAAGAAATCGATCTCTTTGTGTTACAAAAGAGTTTAGCGACCATCACTTGTTCACTTTCTACCACACTGTCGATGTGTGTAGAATACTCCTTGATCACCTAATTCTACCTGTGTCCTAATTAATTTTTCCCTCAGCTAAGTCCCTATCTTCTGGGATGCAAAAATCCCTTAGGTTATATTTTAATCAGCCAGACCCAGCATTAGCTTTTTATCAGTGCTGCTCCTCCAGACCACACAGGATAACCTCTTTTCAATATGCTCCCATCCAACAATTTCTACCCAAATTTGGGTAGATACATTATTAATACAAACTGGGCAACCTAAAATATCTCCCCATGGGATTTTCCATTAAAAATTGAGATCTGAGATAAATGGAAAACATGTCTCAAAGAGAAAATGTATGCATCAGATAAAGGAAGTGAGAAAAATTTAGATTTCAGGATTTCTTAGTGCCCATGGTAACAGTAAAATCAGTTGCCTGTGTAGGCAACTATCTATTCAGAAGATGACATTCCCAGAACATGATTGTATGTTCCTCAAACTGGAGTGCTATGATACAGTGTTCACTGCATGATTAGGTACCACATTTCATTATGTCTCATGGTTGTTGGGAGAATAACTAGGAGAGCCAGTGAGTGGCTATAGACAGTGTTGTTCTACAAGTAAGGAGTACTTCTAGTAATATAAATATTACTTGTGTACTGAGATATGAATGTGTGCACTACATCAGTTTCACAAATATATAATCAATACTTATTTTGTATAAGAAACTATCATATTAAAATATTCTGATAGTGAACATTCTTTGTTTAAGGAAAACTTTTTTAGAGTACAATACACATTTAGAAAATTTATTCTATAAATGTATACCTCAATAATGAAGAAATTCTGCTCCCAGAATAAAACCAAAGAGAAAATATTACTAACATCTCAAAAATTGCACTGCTGCTACTGCTAGGTCGCTTCAGTCGTGTCCGACTCTGTGCGACCCCATAGATGGAAGCTCACCAGGCTCCCCCCGTCCCTGGGATTCTCCAGGCAAGAATACTGGAGTGGGTTGCCATTTCCTTCTCCAATGCATGAAAGTGAAAAGGGAAAGTGAAGTCGCTCAGTCGTGTCCGACTCCTAGCGACCCCATGGACTGGAGCCCACCAGGCTCCTCCATCCATGGGACTTTCCAGGCAAAAGTACTGGGGTGGGGTGCCATTGCCTTCCCCAAACCCGTACTCTAGAGCCCTTTAACTACGACTACTGGGGCCTCCCGCCGCAACTACTGAAGCCTAGTGCTCTAGAGCCCACCTTCTGCAACCTGAAGCCCCCACAATGAGGAGCCTGGACAGTGAAACTAGAAAGTAGCCCCCACTCACTGCAGATAGAGAAAGCTAGATTTCTTCAACCAGAGCCCAGTGCAACCAAAGACAAATGATTAAATAAAATTATTTAGAAAATAGTAAATGCTGGAGAGGGTGTAAAGAAAAGGAAACCCACCTGCACTGTTGATCGTGATATACATAGGTTCATCCAATGGCAAGAACAGTATGGAGGTTCATTTGAAAAATAACAGAGAAGTACATTCAGATCAGATCAGATCAGTCGCTCAGTCGTGTCCGACTCTTTGCGACCCCATGAACCGCAGCACGCCAGGCCTCCCTGTCCATCACCAGCTCCCGGAGGTCACTCAGACTCGCATCCATCGAGTCAGTGATGCCGTCCAGCCATCTCATCCTCTGTCGTCCCCTTCTCCTCCTGCCCTCAATCCCTCCCAGCATCAGAGTCTTCTCCAATGAGTCAACTCTTCGCATGAGGTGGCCAAAATACTGGAGTTTCAGCTTGAGCATCATTCCTTCTAAAGAAATTCCAGGATTGATCTCCTTCAGAATGGACTGGTTGGATCTTCTTGCAGTCCAAGGGACTCTCAAGAGTCTTCTCCAACACCACAGTTCAAAAGCATCAATTCTTCGGCTCTCAGTCTTCTTCACAGTCCAGCTCTCACATCCATACATGACCACAGGAAAGACCATAGCCTTGACTAGGCGAACCTTTGTTGGTAAAGTAATGTCTCTGCTTTTGAATATGCTATCTAGGTTGGTCATAACTTTCCTTCCAAGGAGTAAGCGTCTTTGAATTTCATGGCTGCAGTCACCATCTGCAGTGATTTTGGAGCCCAGAAAAACAAAGTCTGACACTGTTTCCACTGTTTCCCCATCTATTTCCCATGCAGTGATGGGACCAGATGCCATGATCTTCGTTTTCTGAATGTTGAGCTTTAAGCCAACCTTTTCACTCTCCACTTTCACCTTCATCAAGAGGCTTTTTAGCCCCTCTTCACTTTCTGCCATAAGAGTGGTGTCATCTGCATATTTGAGGTTATTGATATTTCTCCCGGCAATCTTGAATCCAACTTGTGTTTCTTCCAGTCCAGCATTTCTCATGATGTACTCTGCATATAAGTTAAATAAACATGGTGACAATATGCAGCCTTGACGTACTCCTTTTCCTATTTGGAACCAGTCTGTTGGTATACTTGACCCCTAAAGTTTTATTGGAGATGGACATACCATTTATATGTATATTTTCATGGTTGCTTTTGTAATACACGTAAAATCTGAAGGTTTTGACAAAGTTAATGAACTATAAATTCTAATATATACACTATTTAACACTTTAAGGATGTTTGTCAAGTCCTGATCTAAAGTGTTGAAAATTTGGTTAATAATATAAAATTCAATTTTGTATTATAACAGATAATTCAATGAAGTACATTTTTGTATAAGTCTTTTGGTGGTCATATTCATTCAGTTCTCTGAGGTATAATTCAAAGAAGCTATTTTTGAGCCATAGAACATATATTATTGTATGTTCTACTGTATTAGACACAGCTTACAGTTGTATAAAGTGTACTGGCAACTCTCATCTAATTGTAAATTGTAAAAGCCATAGTTGTTCCACATCCTCACTAAAAATTTCTAATTCAATTATTTCCATCTTACTCTTTAGGTGACTCATAATGTGGTTTTTATTTGCTATTAACTTTTTATTTAAGTTTTGCTTACTAGATGGCTACTATATTTGGATATTCACTTTGAAGAGAAGTCTATGAGATACTAAATTTGAATTGCAAGTCACATCAAAGAGCTATGTTTGAAAGTGTTTAGTCTTCTGAATTTCGTAGTATATAGATGGCTTCATGTAACCACTATTTAAGGTTAAAACAGTCTACCAGTACAGTACAATTTCTGAATTCAACATAAAGTAACTCCTTTTTAAAAATGTTTTCCAAATCTTTTCCAGTACTGGGATTGATTTACACAGCAGTAGAGTCACATTTTTTGTAGACAGGTTATGTCATTTGGAAAAGACATTATAGGAAATCTACTTGACTTCTCTGTCTTACATAGGGGAATCTGAGGGCTAGAAAGGGAAAATGTTATGTTGTTTAGTTTGACATTACTGCCTGGTACATGGCACATTTCTAGAGATAGAAATGTCCAGGGAGGTTGAAAGGTCACTGCCTCTGTATTTAGCACAGACCTATGTACTTATTGGTTTATTACATTACTTTTTACAAGTGGAGTTATATGTCTCATATCTATCTCTCTCTTCTCTGCCTGAGACATACACTCAAATCTACTATTGTTATGCCATATTTCTCCTTAAGTATTTGAATGGAAAGGATGAAATGGTCAAGATATAAGAACTTGACAGTAATATTAGCCTATTACACACTGTAGTTTATAATATTGCATTTTTACAATGATATTTGCTATATTTGTGGATGCAGGAGAAAGATGTGATATAAAAAGGGAAGTATAGGGATGGGAATTGAAGTAGAGAGAAATACATCAAAATTTATAGTACTTGTTTCTAATTTTTTAGAATCCCAAAATAGAAAAGTTTTTATATGTTCTTGGTCAAGCTTTCATTTGAGTTGTCAATTCCCTAAAAAATATTTTCATTATTTGCTATTTAACCAGGCAATTTACGGGAGAAATAAAATCAGTGAATTCCATTTTTGGTCTTACTTTAATGGGTTCAATTTTTTTTTCTTTTTTATATCACACAAGTAGATTAAATAAATTATGCCTATTTTAGATCAAATAGGTCTTTAGATACTGTAAGGAATTTCTGTCAGAGTGAAATGGCTTATTCATGGCAGTCTCGTGACACCCTATTTTGATTGGACTTTGTTATATTTAAAACAATGCTTTTTTCTTCCATATTGTTGCTCACAAGAAACAACTCCAGAAGAGTTTGGGTGAACTGATAAAATATACTAGAGATAGACTTTTAACACTTTTATCTAAAATAAGAATTCTCTGTAGCTTTTTATCCACCATGAGTTCTTTTCCTAACCTATCATGACATCTTATTAATACTACTCTGAAAACAAGAGGCAATTTTTTAGGCTTTAGTGATATTCTAAAATATTTTCACATAAGGAAACCGCAATGGCACTAAGAAAACCTAAGAACTTTAATTGCTTTTAACTTTTGCAGTTTCAATGGATTATTATGAATGTCTTTCAGTCTTATAATGTTTTTCAGATATATGGTCAAAAACCACACTTTCTGAAGGAATAGATTCAATGCTGTAGCCTTCAGGAAACAAGAACAAATGCAGATGAAATAGTCAAATGTCAGAAATTCAGAGTTCTTTACTCCTAGTATAACCAATATGCATGTCTTCATGGAGACATTATTTTAGTATCCACACCATGCTATGTATCTTCTCAAAAATATGTTGTGTGTATGCATACAACATATATACTGCAGTATATATGTACAGCAGATGCTATCTCTGTGCTAATTTTGCTACTGAGATATAACTAACACTCAAAAATATTATATAGTGTGTTTAGTTTGTCATGTATTTGTTTAGTTCCCCAGAAAACATGGAATATTGTGGATGGAATGCTCAATCCATTAGCAGAAAATGCTCACAGAATGAAACAAATAAGGCTTTAAGTATGTGGCTGTCTGTTATTCACAAAGAGATAGAGAGAGACATTCAATTAGATCTAAGAAGAGGAAAGAGGAGAAATAAGTTAATATGGAGAAAAAGTGATAGAAAAATGAATAGTTGATAAGGAATGCACAATGATGTACTTTACCCAAGTCTTTTCCATTGACCCTTAAAAAAACGTTTCTTCTTTTTTTAAAGCTTTATTCAGATAAAATTGACAAATAGCATGTGTAAAGTATTGAAAGTGAAGATGTAATATATGTATAAATTATGACATGTACAATGAAATTAATTAACACATTCATTAATTCACATGGTTACAATTTGGAGTATGCGTTTGATGAGGACAATTAAGATCTATTTTTCTAGCAAATTTTAAGTTTACTGTACAAAAGTGTTAACTAGAATCATCATGTATGTTAGATCCTCAGAACTTATTCATTGACTAACAGTTATTCACTTTGAATAACATCCTCAATCTCGTCCACCTTCTAGACTCTGGAAACAACCAATCCAATCTCTATTTCTATGAGTTCACCCTTTTTAGATTCAACATATATGTGAGATTATACAGTACTTACCTTTTACTGTTTGACTTATTTCACTTAGCATACTCCCTTCAAGTTTTTTTCTATGTTGTGGCAAACAAGGGTATTGTACTTCTAAAAGACATGGGCTTCTCCACCTTAAAATCCATCAAATTGTTCCATCCTCTGACTAATATCCTTTCATTTTACAACTTGAATGATTTTTAGATCTGAGACTAAGTATATCTATCCAAAGACATACTAGTTTTGTTTTTAGCTTTATGTTTATAACCCCCATTTTTATTTCTTTTTAAAATATAAATTTATTTATTTTAATTAGAGGTTAATTACTCTACAATATTGTATTGGTTTTGCCATACATCAACATGAATCCGCCACAGATATACATGTGTTCTCCATCTTGAACCCTCCTCCCGCCTCCCTCCACGTACCATCCCTCTGGGTCGTCCCAGTGCACCAGCCCTAAGCATCCAGTATCGTGCATTGAACTTGGACTGGCGATTCATTTCATATATGACATTATACATATTTCAATGCAATTCTCCCAAATCACCCCACCTTCTCCCTCTCCCACAGAGTCCAAAAGACTGTTCTATACATCTGTGTCTCTTTTGCTGTCTCACATACAGGGTTATTGTTACCATCTTTCTAAATTCCATATATATGCGTTAGTATACTCTATTGGTGTTTTTCTTTCTGGCTTACTTCACTCTGTATAATAGGCTCCAGTTTCATCCACCTCATTAGAACTGATTCAAATGTATTATTTTTAATGGCAGAGTAATACTCCATTGTGTATATGTACCACAGCTTTCTTATCCATTCATCTGCTGATGGACATCTAGGTTGCTTCCATGTCCAGGATTTGTGAAATCTTATGAATTTTTTAGACAGCTTTCAAATGCTTATGGTTAGCACTAGCTTATATTCATTAGTACAGAAAGCACAGTACATACCATAGAGTATTTCATAATCAGTTCAAATATCTGTCAGTAAACACATGAGAATTATCTAGGAATGTGACGAAATTAGAACACTCAGGAAAATTTTCAACAAAGAGAACATGCCATATATAAATTATTGATACATATGAGCAGGCTGTATTTGGAAGTTGTAGTATCTCTAAAATTTGGGCTTTATAACCAATGCTTATTATTAATTTATGTTTTAGTAAGACAACTTCTTTTTTCTTGTATGATGCAACCTACATTTACAAATACAAAAACCACAATGTGCATGTTTACCTGTGTGTGAAATATGAACATTTAGCATAATCTTTTAAATTTTATTTTTCTAAGGCTTGTTTCATATCTTTGTTCCTTAGGCTGTAAATCAGAGGGTTTAATATTGAAATTATGAGTGTAAAACAATGAAGTCATTTTGTCTTGATCTAGAGAATAGGTTGAACTCAGCCTGAAATACATAAAGAGCATAGTTCCCTGGAAAATTGCCACTGCAGTTAGGTGGGAGGTGCAGGTAGAGAATGCTTTGAACCTCCCCTCGACAGAGTGGATCTTCAAGACTGAAAGGATGATAAAACAGTAAGAGACAAGGACTCCTGAAATGGTACTCAGTTCAATGAAGCCAAAAACAATGAATAATGCCAACTCATTGACCTGTATATCAGATCAGGAAAGGAGGAAACGTGGAGGTAAATTACAGAAGAAATAGTTAATCTCATTTGACCCATAGAAACATAAGTCGTTTTGTATCAGAGCGTCTGCCATCCCCACCAGGTAAACTCCAGCCATGAACAGGGAGCACACCCCGCTGGACATGGTGACTGCATAGAGCAAGAAGCTGCTGATGGCCTTGTATTGCTCATAGGCCATCACTGCCAGCAGGAGACACTCAGAATCTTCAAGGATACAGAAGACCAAGAATTACAGAGCACAGCCATAGAAAGAAATTAACTTGTTTGTGGCAAATAGGTTCACCAGCATCTTCGGGCTGATGACTGTTGAATAGCAGAGGTCACAGAAGGAGAAGTGGGTGATGCAAAAGTACATGGGTGTGTGCAGCTGGGATCCATACTGATCAGGGTTATCATTCCAATATTTGCCAGAAGAATGAAGAGATAAACAAGGAGAACCATGGTAAATAGGGTCACTTTGTTCTCAGTAATTCTCAAGAAAATGAATTCAGTAAAAAAGGAACAATTCCCTCCTTCCATTCTTGTTTGTTCTTATGAAAATTTTTCAGGAAATTATCAAGGGCACATGGATGTGTAGTACTTCCACATATCTGCAAAAAGATCATGTCAGAACACAATTTCTTTCTGCAACTGTCTTTTTATACTCAGAAAATTATTTAGTCATGCACTCACTCTTTAAAGAAGCAGAGCTGTCTTTAACCCAATAACACAATTTATTTGGAATAAAATTTGAGAAACTGAATCAAATCTAAATGTCATTCATGAGTCATGTTACTTTCTACAAGCTCATCTTTGAATCTTACTTTCTTTATCTCAGGGAATATATTTGACGGATTTACCTCTCTTTTCTTCCAAATAATGTGAGAGAAACTACAATGTTAGAGATATTAAGCCATTGACAGAGGACTAGCATTTTCTGTGCTTAAAAAATTCACATGTATATAAAAAGCAATTATGGTATTAATGTTTTTCTTTAAAATCATGCTTGGTTTAAGTGTATTTCTATCAATTTTTCTGAAATAATGAGCACTAATAATAATGATCATAGACATCAATTTTAACACTAGATATTATCAAGTTATCAATTTAATATATTAATTTAACACTCATTATCAATTTTAGTAGTTAGTAAGACATGATATGAGTGTTACCAATCTTTATTCTAGAAATGCATTATTACTCTGTGGCAATATTTATTTTCTCTTTACAGTGACTGTTGTCAAATAGTCAAATAATGACTCTCTTGATCAGTAGAAGAACAGAGCTAAAAGGAACTGAAAACAATGAAATATCACCTACATTTTCATCTCTTTGGATTTTAAATGGGCTTCAAAATTATAAGACTGAAATGAAGAAGAAGGATATGAAATTCTTCCAAGATACACACATATACCCTCCGCTATGTATGTGTCTTTCTACATATGTCATGAGTTTGATATCTGTATGTATTGATGTATATGAAAATAAAATGCTAATAATACACTTTTTCTTCAGATCTAAATAGATATGACATATTGTTATAAGGGACGAATTTGAAAGTTATTTTTACCATGGTCGTACTTGCATTATTTTTTAAACAAAATGACAAACACATCAATTCTTGTATACACAGGTCCAATGATAAAAGGAGTAACAGAGCTTCCAAGACTTAACAAAAATAATAAAACAAATAATAAAATATTTAAGTTATGCTGTGGTTATTAACAGTTCAGGAAGATGGTACACAATCAGAGGAATAAATGCTATTTTTAGCAATTAAATGCATAAGTTATTTAATTGAGTAAGTAGGTATAAATGTTTTAATTACAAATATCTGTTTTAAATTTCTCAGATAGTTAAGTGTTTTCTCTTATATTTATTACGTTAGAATTTGAAAACATACCTGAAATGAGCAGATCTTGGGTAACTGGACAGTAACAAGCAGGTAGTCTTTTATTTTACCAGGTACACTGGCACTTAAATCCTTGCACTACTGCCCCTAGGCTTTGATGTTATGCAAACACTTTATTATGTTTCTGCTTTTGTATATTCCCCTGAGAATTCAGAAGCCACTTAGCCACTGCTAAACTTTGAAGCTTCACTATCATCACCAAATTGATCTATAGTAGGAAGAAAACAGCAAATTGTTTAGATGCTGTTCTTCACAATTCCCTGAAATGGTCTCTTCCTTGTCCAGTCATAAAGGAAACCTAATGAAACTCAAGTAGATTTGCTTCCCCTCCTTATTTTTTCGATCTCCTTTTGAACATTCATTGTGTTTTTGAAATATTCTCCTTCACCACTTCATTTAGAAGCATTATTACTCATTGATCCTGTTTCCTTTTTTATAAGAATATATGCATATTATAACATTCACCCTTTTAATATATACAGTTACTTGGAATTTAGAATATTTTCAAGGTGGTTCATCCATCACCACTATCTAAATCCAGAATATTTTGCTATCTCCAGTAAGAAACACACATATATCTATTACATGTCACTTCCCTTGCCCCTTCCTCATACTCATAGCAGCCACTAATTTTATGTGGCTTCCTATTCTGGACACCTCATAAAAACAGAATCTTGCAGTATATATTCTTTGGGGTTTTTTTGTTTATTTGTTTTGTCTATTAGTCTTATTTCCTTGAGGAAAATGTTTCCAAGTTCCATCTATATTGTTCCATGTGTTGGAAATTTTTTTCATCACATGGCACAGTAATATTTAATTGTGTAGATATAAGGCAGATGACACCACCGTTATGGCAGAAAGTGAAAAAGAACTAAGGAGTCTCTTGATGAAAGTGAAAGAGGAGAGTGAAAAAATTGGCTTCAAACTCAACATTCAGAAAACTGAGATCATGGCATCTGGTCCCAACACTTCCTGGCAAATAGATGGGGAAACAGTAACAAACTTGATGGGAGGGGGGGTCAAAAGTCACTGCAGATGGTGACTGCCGCCATGAAATTAAAAGACGCTTGCTCCTTGAAAGAAAAGTTATGACCAATCTAGCTGCTGCTAAGTCACTTCAGTCGTGTCCAACTCTGTGTGACCCCATAGATGGCAGACAACCAGGATCCCCCGTCCCTGGAATTCTCCAGGCAAGAACACTGGAGTGGGTTGCCATTTCCTTCTCCAGTGCATGAAAGTGAAAAGTGAAAGTGAAGTCGCTCAGTTGTGTCCGACCCTCAGTGACCCCATGGACTGCAGCCTTCCTGGCTCCTCAGATCAATCTAGACAGCATATTAAAAAGCAGATATACTAATGTATATATATGGAATTTAGAAAGATGGTAATGACAACCCTGTATGCGAGACAACAAAAGAGACACAGATGTATAGAACAGTCGTTTGGACTCTGGGAGAGGGAGGTGCGATGATTTGGGAGAATGGCATTAAAACATGTATAATATCATATAAGAAATGAATCGCCAGTCTAGGTTCAGTGCAGGATACAGGAAGCTTGGGGCTAGTGCACTGGGATGACTCAGAGGGATGGTATGGGGGAAGGAAGTGGGAGGAGGTTTCAGGATGGGGAACATGTGTACACCCATGGAGGATGCATATTGATGTATGGCAAAACCAATACAATATTGTAAAGTAAAAATAAATAAATAAAAAGACAAAAAAATAAAAATAAAATGCAGAAACTTTACTTTGCCAACAAAGGTCCATCTAGTCAAAGCTATGGTTTTCCAGTAGTCATGTATGGATGTGAGACTTGGGCTATAAAAAAAGCTGAGCACTGAAGGATTGATGCTTTTGAACTGTGGTGTTGGAGAAGACTCTTGAGAGTCTCTTTGACTGCAAGAAGATACAACCAGTCCATCCTAAAGGAAATCAACCCTGAATATTCATTGGAAGGACTGACGCTGAAGTTGAAACTCCAATACTTTGACCACCTGATGTGAACAGCTGACTCTTTTGAAAAGACCCTAATGCTGTGAAAGATTGAAGATGGATGGAGAAGGAAACGACAGAGGATGAGATGGTTGGACGGTGTCACCGACTCAATGGCCATGAGTTTAAGTAAGCTCCAGGTGTTGGTGATGGATAGGGAGGCATGTCGTGCTGCAGTTCATGGGGTCGCAAAGAGTTGGACACGATTGAGTGATTGAACCGACTGACTGAACTGAACACATTATATTGATCCATTCTTTAGATGAATGATCATTATGTTGTTTCTATTTGGGCTTTCCTGGTAGCCCAGTAGTGAAAAATCAGCCTGCCAAGCAGGAGATATGGGTTCAATCCCTGGGTCAGGAAGATGTCCTGGAGAAGGAAATGGCAACACATTCCAGTATTTTTTTTTTTTTTTTTTTTGGAAAATTCCATGAACAGAGGAGCCTGGAAGGTTAAAGTCCATGGGGTTGCAAAGAGTTGAACATGACAGCAACAAAACAACAGTTAAAACTCAATCTATTATGACTAATGATGCTATTAACAGTCTGGTCAATGATATTTTTCAAGGCAGACTTCATCATCAAACATAAATATATTCCTATCCTCCAACTGCATGTCATTCAGGGACATTTCACTGACTCTGTGACTCTCTCACATCTCCAAAATAATTCACTCGTTTCTGAATTATGTTCATATAAAATGTTTCCATTGCAATTAAAAACTCATGAAAAAATATAGATTTTTTCCTTCTAAACTTTCTGGTACAAGGATTCAAAAAGGTAGTGCTTTCTAAATATTTATTGTTTAGTATTTCTGGCTATTGAAGTGGATAATGATGTACAAAGGAAAGTAATATATATGCTTTAAGGATTTTTCTGCTGATATAGCTCATACGTGCAAAAAAATTACTTGCTTAAAATTTTTACATGGATGTCAGTTTTTCTAGATCAGAACTTTAATTGTATTTCTTAAATTAGTGTGTTTGCTACTATCAACATTATTTACAGGAAAAATTGAGAAATATCTGAAGTTTCAGTTTTATGTTCTCCCCAAATCATCCCTAGTAGACAGCAATGAAATTCTCCACACTCTTTAAGCTTTCGTCTATATTGTTTTGGTATTTGGTGTGACTGGGCTACTTCCCAAGATCCTAGAACTAATCCTCCTTTTAAAACAAATCAAATGATTGAAATGCCTGGCACTCTCCCTTCTATATATGTGCTTTTCAAACACTGTTTCATTCAGGTGTTTTTTTTTTTTAATACATTTACAAGAAAAATAAAGAGACTGCACATATGTTACTGTGAAAACAGTAAAGAGGTTTCTCCAAGAGATAAAAATAGAACTATTATATGACCCAGAAATTCCACTTTTGATATGTATCCAAAAACAAGAAAACAGACAATAACAGAAATACTAAACACACACACACACACACACACACACACACACACACACACACACACACACACACCCCAGTGTTCATAGCATCATTATTGACAATTGCCAAAATGTGGAATCAACCTAAGTGTTGTGTCTGTAAACAAATGAGTAGATAAAGAGGATGTGGTATATATGTACAGTCGAATAGTACTTAGCGATATAAAAGGAATTTTTTGCCATTTCTATGACATGGGTAGACTTAGAGGGTATTCTGCTAAGTGAAATAAAACAGACAAAGAAAGATACATACTGTGTGATACTGCTTATATTTGGGATATAAAAAGTATCACAAATCAGTGAATAACATAAAAGAAGCAAACTCACAAATAAAGAAGACACACTGGTGGTTACTAGTGGGGAGGTTGCAAGGGACAAGATGGGGTGAGGGGAGTGGGAGGTGAAACTATTGGGTCAAAAATAAACTCAAGGATGTATTTTACATGATGGAGAATATAGCCAGTATTTTGTAATAATTATAAATTGAAGTTAACTTTGTAAATTGTGTAACATTTTTGTAAAATTATTAAAATTCAAAAGGGAATAGATTGTACATATTCTCACATATTTAATTGCAATAACAAATGCTATGCTGTGCTAAGTCACTTCAGTCGTGTCCGAATCTGTGTGACCCCACAAATGTCAGCCCACCAGGCTTCCCCGTCCCTGGGATTCTCCAGGCAAGAACACTGGAGCGGGTTGCCATTTCCTTCTCCAATGCATGAAAGTGAAAAGAGAAAGTGAAGTCACTCAGTCATGTCCGACTCTTAGCGACCCCACGGACTGCAGCCTACCAGGCTCCTCCCTCCGTGGGATTTTCCAGGCAAAAGTACTGGAGTGGGGTTGATAAATAAATCTGGGATTAGAAATTACAAAGTTCTACAATGGGCAAACACTAGTGGGGGAAAATTTAAAAGCACTGTACATGCAGGTCAGGAAGCAACAGTTAGAACTGGTCATGGAACAACAGACTGGTTCCAAATAGGAAAAGGAGTACGTCAAGGCTGTATATTGTCACCATGTTTATTTAACTTATATGCAGAGTACATCATGAGAAATGCTGGACTGGAAGAAACACAAGTTGGAATCAAGATTGCCGGGAGAAATATCAATAACCTCAGATATGCAGATGATAACACCCTTATGGCAGAAAGTGAAGAGGAACTCAAAAGCCTCTGGATGAAAGTGAAAGTGGAGAGTGAAAAGGTTGGCTTAAAGCTCAACATTCAGAAAACGAAGATCATGGCTTCTGGTCCCATCACTACATGGGAAATAGATGGAGAAACAGTGGAAACAGTGTCAGACTTTATTTTTCTGGGCTCCAAAATCACTGCAGATGGTGACTGCAGCCATGAAATTAAAAGACGCTTACTCCTTGGAAGGAAAGTTATGACCAACCTAGATAGCATATTCAAAAGCAGAGACATCACTTTGCCAACAAAAGTTCGCCTAGTCAAGGCTATGGTCTTTCCTGTGTTCATGTATGGATGTGAGAGCTGGACTGTGAAGAAGGCTGAGTGCTGAAGAATTGATGCTTTTGAACTGTGGTGTTGGAGAGGACTCTTGAGAGTTCCTTGGACTGCAAGGAGATCCAACCAGTCCATTCTGAAGGAGATCAGCCCTGGGATTTCTTTGGAAGTAATGATGCTAAAGCTGAAACTCCAGGATTTTGGCCACCTCATGCGAAGAGTTGACTCATTGGAGAAGACTCTGATGCTGGGAGGGATTCGGGGAAGGAGGAAAAGGGGACGACAGAGGATGAGATGGCTGGATGGCATCACTGACTCGATGAATGTGAGTCTGAGTGATCTCCGAGAGCTGGTGATGGATAGGGAGGCCTGGCGTGCTGCCGTTCATGGGGTCGCAAAGAGTCGGACACGACTGAGTGACTGATCTGATCTGTACATTATTTACACATTTTCTTCAAAGATACTTGCCTGTTTATCAGATCAGATCAGATCAGATCAGTCGCTCAGTCGTGTCCAACTCTTTGCGACCCCATGAACTGCAGCACGCCAGGCCTCCCTGTCCATCACCAACTCCCGGAGGTCACTCAGACTCACATCCATCGAGTCAGTGATGCCATCCAGCCATCTTATCCTCTGTCGTCACCTTCTCCTCCTGCCCTGAATCCCTCCCAGAATCAGAGTCTTCCCCAATGAGTCAACTCTTCGCATGAGGTGGCCAACATACTGGAGCTTCAGCTTTAGCATCATTCCTTCCAAAGAAATCCCAGGGCTGATCTCCTTCAGAATGGACTGGTTGGATCTCCTTGCAGTCCAAGGGACTCTCAAGAGTCTTCTCCAACACCACAGTTCAAAAGCATCAATCCTTGGGCTCTCAGCCTTCTTCACAGTCCAGCTCTCACATCCATACATGACCACAGGAAAGACCATAGCCTTGACTAGGCGAAACTTTGTTGGCAAAGTAATGTCTCTGCTTTGGAATATGGTATCTAACTTGGTCATAACTTTCCTTCCAAGGAGTAAGCATCTTTTAATTTCATGGCTGCAGTCACCATCTGCAGTGATTTTGGAGCCCAGAAAAATAAAGTCTGACACTGTTTCCACTGTTTCCCCATTTATTTCCCATGTAGTGTTGGGACCAGATGCTATGATCTTTGTTTTCTGAATGTTGAGCTTTAAGCCAAACTTTTCACTCTCCACTTTCAATTTCATCAAGAGGCTTTTTAGTTCCTCTTCAATTTCTGCCATAAGGGTGATATCATCTGCATATCTGAGGTTATTGATATTTATCCCAGCAATCTTGATTCCAACTTCTGTTTCTTCCAGTCCAGCGTTTCTCATGATTTACTCTGCATATAAGTTAAATAAATAGAATGACAATATACAGCCTTGATGTACTCCTTTTCCTATTTGGAACCAGTCTGTTGTTCCATGTCCAGTTCTAACTGTTGCTTCCTGACTTGCATACAGATTTCTCAAGATGCAGATCAGGTGGTCTGGTACTACCATCTCTTTCAGAATTTTCCACATTTTATTGTGATCCACACAGTCAAAGCCTTTGGCATAGTCAATAAAGCAGAAATAGATGTTTTTCTGGAACTCTCTTGCTTTTTCTATGATCCAGCGGATGTTGGAAATTTGATCTCTGGTTCCTCTGCCTTTTCTAAAACCAGCTTGAACATCAGGAATTTCACAGTTCACATATTGCTGAAGCCTGGCTTGGAGAATTTTGAGCATTACTTTACTAGCGTGTGAGATGAGTGCAATTGTGCGGGAGTTTGAGCATTTTTTTTAGCATTGCCTTTCTTTGGGATTGGAATGAAAACTGACCTGTTCCAGTCCTGTGGCCACTGCTGAGTTTTACAAATTTGCTCACATATTGAGTTCAGCATTTTCACAGCATCATCTTTCAGGATTTGGAATAGCTCACCTGGAATTCCATCACCTCCACTATCTTTGTTCGTAGTGATGCGTTATAAGGCCAACTTGACTTCACATTCCAGGATGTCTGGCTCTAGGTCAGGGATCACATCATCATGATTATCTGGGTCGTGAAGATCTTTTTTGTATAGTTATTCCGTGTATTCTTGCCAACTCTTCTTAATGTCTTCTGCTTCTGTTAGGTGCATACCATTTCTGTCCTTTATGGAGCCCATCTTTGTATGAAATGTTCCTTTGGTATATCTGATTTTCTTGAAGAGATCCCTAGTCTTTCCCATTCTATTGTTTTCCTCTATTTCTTTACATTGATCACTGAAGAAGGCTTTCTTATCTTTTCTTGCTATTCTTTGGAACTCTGCATTCAGATGTTTATATCTTTCCTTTTCTCCTTTGCTTTTCACTTCTCTTCTTTTCAGAGCTATTTGTAAGGCTTCCCCAGACAGCCATTTTGCTTTTTTGCATTTCTTTTCCATGGGGTTGATCTTGACTCCTGTCTCCTGTACAATGTCACGAACCTCATTCCATAGTTCATCAGGCACTCTATCTATCAGATCTAGGCCCTTAAATCTATTTCTCACTTCCACTGTATAATCATAAGGGATTTGATTTAGGTCATACCTGAATGGTCTAGTGGTTTTCCCTACTTACTTCAATTTCAATCTGAATTTGGCAATAAGGAGTTCATGGTCTGAGCCACAGTCAGCTCCTGGTCTTGTTTTTGCTGATTGTATAGAGCTTCTCCATCTTTGGCTGCAAAGAATTATAATAGATCTGATTTCAGTGTTGACCATCTGGTGATGTCCATGTATAGAGTCTGCTCTTGTGTTGTTGGAAGAAGATATTTGC